>JBBPBX010058243.1:9997-22165 GCA_038048925.1 Garcialebias charrua
ATAGATGAAGCTTTTCCTTAGTTTACACATTTCCAAGAGAAATTGATAAGTCAGCCTGTTTCGAGGCCAACCGGGGAGTCAGATTCAGATAACCACAATTGTTGATTTATTCAGGCAGACTAATTTTTTCCTAGTCAGCCTTTGAGTCTGTACTGGTACTTCCAAGGTCCGAAATGGCCGGATTAGGGTACATTCTACTGGTCCATGCTTACGAGCCTCTTCAAGGTCGTTTTCATGCTGAAGAGACCCAAAGCCGCAGGTGGCCTGCAATTTAAATCACTTCCAACTTAAGGTTTAGTTAATAAATTAGCTGATTTTGAGTCCTCCAAGCACGAAACAAACCTTCACGTAGGCAGCAGCCTGATGAGGTCCAAATTAGCTGCGGCTGTCTTTTGATTTTATTTTATTTTTGACAGTTTCTAATACTAAACACAATCACCCGCTGTTCGTGGCACATAGTTGTGGTTGCGTAGTTTCTGAGAGAGTACTTTTCTGGGCTGTCTGATCTGGTGCTGCAGTATTACTGCCTGACTGATTAATGTGTGTAAATGAAACGGCTGAAGAGGTGAAGCTGATATTACAGTGTATCCTTTGAAAATCGTCTTGTGGGATCATGTCACGTGTTGTATCTAACGAGGTGATTTTGTTTTATGTTGTCTTGTTTTCATTGCCGTGCAGATTCTCCTCTGTTGTCCTTTATACCCACCTGAGACCACGGTGAGGGTCAGCCACGGTTAGTTTCTCTGTGGACTCGGTTCAAAATAAATGTTGTTAGGAAAGCTCCAAGATCATTGGGTACAAGTCGGTATGACGTAACCTTCCATGAGTTTGCACCTCAGCGTGCAGAATGGGATAGGTAGGACCTGGGAAAAAAAAGGCGGGGTGATTTATGAAGCCTGACTCACATGCCCATCTCTGGAGGATTCTCCGTCCACTCGGGCTAAAAACCTGAGGACTCATTAAGTCTGTAATTAGAGCAGTGAAAGCTGTAGTTCCAACCTTTCCTGTGGGGCGCTTTAATCAGCCATCGATACAATCAGCCTTTCTTGCTAGGTCAGCAGCTTTGCCGCTCCGGGATAGACGGGAAGCCACCCAAGCACAGCTGCGTGCACACTC
The DNA here is from genome assembly GCA_038048925.1 of Garcialebias charrua. NCBI lineage: Eukaryota > Metazoa > Chordata > Actinopteri > Cyprinodontiformes > Rivulidae > Garcialebias > Garcialebias charrua. The sequence continues at coordinate 11,114 of JBBPBX010058243.1, forward strand.
CATCCACGTAGACGATGCTGATCATCAAGGAGTTAGACCCACGCTGGTACAGGTGCAGAGTCAACACAGGGATTAATGTGCCTGCTGATGAAGGGAACACCGGGGGGGCTAAGCAACGTGATACACTGTAGTGAAGGTAAAGGAGGTTAGACAAGTGTGCCGCCCCACAGCAGTGTTTCTGCTGTGGCAGTAATGGACAGTTCCCTACCGCGACTGTAAATTTTATTCACTTTATGTCAGCAGATTATTTTAAGCGATAAACTTGAGATGTTACATTCCAGTTCACAGCTCTTTATAGGCAGAGCAGTGGCCATACATTGCAAACAAGAAGGCACAAGTGGGAGGACAAGGTCAAAACTGAGTAGGAGAGCAGGAAGTTGTCTACATTTGTCTTCAATTAAAGTTTGTAGAGTTGTCTGTTAGCTACAGACAGGCAGGTGTTGGTCTTTATTCTCCTTCAGTGTGGCTTTTAAAATCTCAAACCCACAGTATAGCTCTAAAGTTGGCTTTAACATAATTACCATATTTTCCGGTGTATAAGTAGCAGTTTCTTGCATACCGGTAGATTTTTCAGTCCTGCAACTTATACGCCGAAGCGACTTGAATACGTTTTTTTCCCCCCAACTTCATAACGCAATTTTTGACTGACACTTTAAATTTCAAAGAACTGCAACAGCGAGTCCTCCCGTGCACTTTTGCTTCACTCAACTGGTGCAGGCAGAGGAATGCTGGAGAGCTAGCAGCTCCGGCTGCAATGGATGGATGGGTGGCGCCACGCCGCCCAGGTGAAATTAATTTGTTTTGACCATTAAATAAATGCATAATAAACGCGATGGGCCAGTGGGGATGCATAAATGTGAGTTATATGCTGAAGCGACTTATATATTACAAAAAGATCTGAAGCGCTCAACCTTGACCTCTCTAAGTGGCTTTAAACATATGTTAAGTTCCTGGCAAAAACCACTGCAGACATGTTCCTGTTTTTAGTTTTCTACACCGCCTTACAACCTAGCGGTTTTTTTATTTATTTTTTTGTTACTATTTTTCCTTTTGGTTGCCATTTTATTGTAACTTGTTAAAAAAATTATATGCATATTTTATGATTGTCTATTGTTGTTGTTGTCCACTGTTGTCATCACTCTGTTAAAAAAATCAGGTATCTCTTGTAAATGAATCCCCCAAGGCTCAATGGGATTAACCTGTATAAATAAAGGTTGGATGGAAAAATATGTTGTTTAGTTTTTTTTTCCTCTTCATGGTGCTTTTTTTGACTGATGGGACTTATACTCCAGAGCAACTTATTCGCTGAAAAATTACGGTAGTCACGTTCATTCAATCCGTTTTACGAAATTAAAAACAGTTTATAAATTGTTAACATTCATTGAAAATGCACTGGCTTAATGAAGAGGGCAGAGTTAGCTGTATGGATTTTGTTCTACTCCTTATATTTTGAGAAACATAACATGGATTTTACCCATTTCTTTTATAGTACAGTATTTAGGCGTCATAGCTTATAATAGTAATATTTATTTCCATGTCATTAAAAGTTATATATACAGTAGTCCCTCAATTATGGCGATAATGAGGCAGCTGTGGCTAAGTGGTTAGAGCAGTCGTCCTCCAATGCAAGAGTTGGGGGTTCGATTCCACCAGCGGTCACATGCCAGAGTGTCCCTGGGCAAGACACAAAAACCTCCATTGCCTCCAGTGTGTGTCCCGTTGGTGTATGAATGTGATAAAGCTCTGGTTATTCTTGGTACAGAAATAGTAGAGTGCTGTATGAATGGGTAAATGAGGGCACAGACTGTAGTGTAAAACGCTTCGAGTATCTTGATAAGATAAAACTTTACTGATCCCGCAAGAAATTGTTGAGATTATTGATAGGAACTGATAAGATATAAAGGCGCTATATAAGTACAGTCCATTTACCACTATCGTGGGGGGTTACGTTCCAGACAGCCCCGCGATGGGTGAAAAACCGTGAAGTAGGAATGCTATATTTATTTTAGTATATACGGGGCTGAGATTGAATAGAGGCAGGGCAGCCGACTCAGGACCTGATAGTCTCATGTTTGATTCCTAGTCATTCCCAAATGTTTTGGTGTAAGACACCTACCGTAGTATCTAATTGCTCCTTAAGCGCTTACATAGCTGCCCACTGCTCCGCCTGGGTGTATCCCAGGTACGATGGGTTAAATGTAGAGAACTGAGCCAAGATGGTCTAGTGGCAGGGCTTTTGACTACGGACCCGAAGGTCGCGGGTTCGCGCCCCGGCCACTACCCAGCTTGGGGTGTCTATGAGTGCACACCTATTTCTCCAGCTCCCCGGGCGCTTTCGGGCTGCTCACTGCACCACCTGGTAGGTGGTTGGGTTAAATGCAGAGACGAATTTCGTCTGTGTATGGGAAACATACGCGGATGACAGGAATAGACATTATATATTATATATAATTTTGCCTCTGTACGGAAACACACAATGATGACAACACATAGCACTTGTTGTTGTTGTTGTTGTTGTTGTTGTTGTTGTTGTTGTTGTTGTTGTTGTTGTTGTTGTTGTTGTTGTTGTATTTTAAGGCTTTATTAATCCTTCCGACACTCTTGCAATGTTCCAAACTCTTAGGTAATTTTAACAACATACATATATGTACTGTATAGTACTGCAAAGTTTTACTCACCTGGGGCCTCATGTACAAAGACTTGCGTGGACTTCTTACTGAAAAGTGACGTACGGTCAAATCCAGAAAGCGGCATACGCACAAAAAAATCCAGATGTATCAAACTGTGCGTACACCGGAATCCACGCACATTGCTTTTGTACATCACAATCAACGTGGAATTGAGCGCACATGAGAGCGGGGCCGACTCCGCCTTTGACACGCCTCCATATAAATATGCAAATTAATTTAAATATGCCCTCCACGAGAGGAATGTCGTCTTTGCTCTATTGCAAATCATGTCGAAACGTGGAAAAAAGAGGAACTTCACGGACTGTGAACTGGAGATACTTCTGAGTGAGGTAGAGAAGCACGGAAAAAGGTTTTATTTGGCACGCTCAGCGCACAACAAACCATCCACTTTTAAATGAGAAGTTGACCAAGCTATTCTAACATGCCTAGATAGGTCACTGGGGAGCGTGTTCGCCTTCCGTCCCAAAGATCATGAGTTCAATACCCACATGTACAACGTTTTTTTTTTTTTTTATTCATTCCAGATTTAAAGAACACAGGAAAACTATTTAAATAAAACAACAAGAAATAAATACTCTGATGCATGCTCAATAATCCAGGTAGAAAAATCTAAAAAAGCTAAGTCTGGTCCTCTGGACATTCAAAAAATAAAACAAAACAAAGCAAAAAAAAATGTAGAAACGTTTCGTCTTTCGTCCGAAAGACATTGGGGAAACTAAACAGCCACTGGCCAAAAGGATGGCCCAGCACAGAAGATCAACAGCATCAGGTCAGGACTCTGCAGTCTACACTCATCTCCAGGCCAGCGGTCACTCTTTCGGGGATGAAGATGTTCGCATCCTTGATAGAGAGGAACGATGGTTTGAGAGAGGAGTAAAGGAGGCCATCTTTGTGAAAAGAAACCGTCCATCATTAAACCGGGGTGGAGGCCTCCGGGTTCAACTGTCTCCCTCTTACAATGCTGTGATTGCTAGTATCACTCAGCCCTCTGTGAATAGCAAACAACCATCAGGGTGCTAATGATCCATTGTTAGGCTGATGGCCCTCCTTGATCATGTGAGCAACTGGTTTCAGGCTGTCATCAGCCAACTGGTTGTGCAACACTGTGAGAGGGTGCTATTTATAAGACTGAGCTGAATACAGCAACTCAGACTGAGGAAGTCTTTCGGACGAAAGACGAAACGTTTCTACATTTTTTTTTGCTTTGTTTTGTTTTATTTTTTGAATGTCCAGAGGACCAGACTTAGCTTTTTTAGAACAAGAAATAAAACAATACATGAAATGAAAGGAAGCAGAAACGTGCGTACGCCAGCTCTGGAGTTGTCATGGGGCTGCGCACATTTCCACGTTCAGTTCTGTTTTGATACATACAGAGTTTTGCGTGGAAAATGGCGTACGCAAGGTTTTTGTGCGTACGCACCGTTGATACATGAGGCCCCCGCTCTGCAGAACAGCAGCTCGGTTCCAGTCGCGTTCAGTTCTGGTTCTGCAGACCCACCCTGCAGCAACAAAGCCCACCGCCCCGTCCAGGTTGATGTGTGCGTGGATAATTGAGCTTCAGGATCATTTGCAACTTTCCTCTTACTTCCGGCTCTTGGCGAAGCAGGTCGCTTCTCTTTCTGCTCCTCTCCTGCCCTAAAGTTTTCCTCCTCCCTGCTTTTGCATTTTTGTCTCGTCTGCAACTCTTCAGTGCTCACTCGAAGCAATTTGGAAATGGATTTAATTGCGTGGGCTGTCTCCTCTATCGATAAAAAATTTTCCACGAAGCGCTCCGGACCAGGAGAACCGGCGTGCCCCGTCGACACACATGCGGTTGGCTCCATTATGGACTCGTGGAAGTTAATGTGTCTGACCGTTCTTTCTGTCGAAGACGTGGAAGATCTGTGGATAATTGGAATTATGGTAGCAGCTGCTCTGCTTTTTGGCTTAGACGGAGGTTTCTGCTACTGGAAGCTGAGGAAGACTACCGCGGCGATCAACGCGCTGGCGAAACTTTCTGCTCAACAAGATTCTTTGATCCGGGCTATGACCTCAATGAACCAGCAGTTGTTCGAGCTGAATCGCACGATGGGAACAGTGGTGGACAGCCGCGGACCTGCAGTGCGTTTTGGGACTCGTTTACAGCCGACCGGGCTACATCAGGGGGCAGACGGGGATTTGTAGCTCGGAACCTCACATGATTTGGCGCTTTGGACCCAGACGGCACCTGGACTTCAAGGCTGCAGTCAGAGTACACTGTAGCCTGCCCTGAAAATAAATAAAGCAACTAATCTAATCGGGACTCAAGCAACCTTGAAAAAGGCTGACTGCAAAACTTCTCCTGGAGTCTGAAGCTGTTGAAAAACTGTCGCCCCCCCCCCCCCAGAGGTCTCTGTGTGCATTCAGATGGAGCCGAGCTGAGCCCATCTGCAGACTGTGCTTATCTGAAATGATTACTCACAGACTATCTCCCTGCTTTGCCACCAAAATGCAACATGTCTTTGTCTTTATCCGTGCTGAGCTGGTAGTTTTTTTGACTTTATCATAGAATGTCCTAAGACAAAATGTGATAGATTATTTTTTGAATACCAATGATTATCCGACTGTATGTTCCTTTTTTCCATATCTGATTGTCTGGCGGCGCGATTTAATTATTGCTGTGGCTTTCCGTGCGTACGTCCCTCTTAGGATAGCCTGGTTAAAACCACACCCTGTCCTTCACTTCGCTTCAGACTAGGGTCTGGGACCTCTCCATTTTAAAACGATTCTTGCTGGAGGCGTGGGCTCTGCTGAGGAACAAAACCATTGGATATTTTGAACAGGGAAAGCATTCTGCTCCCTCCCCTCAGAGCCACCCCCCGTGCTCTGGTGAACTTGACAACTGCTCCGCCTCCTGCAGCTCTTCTCTTGCTGCTGGCTGCCGCGCTGCAAATTATGTGTTTATATGTTAATAAAACGTTTTAATAAAATACAATAAAACCATGGATCGCTGGTCCAGCTCACCAGAAGACCAGAACATCTGATGGGACTCGGTCAGCAACGTAAAACCCGAGTTTAATTCTCGTGACAACCTCAGCCATTTCCTCCTTGTTCATTTCAGCGGAGGGAGAGAAGGAGGAGGGCGCGAGCGATCACTTGACTTTTGGCCCAAAAAACAAAAGAAAACTCCAGATAAGGGATTAAGAAGGGGAAATTAATAAATTTGTGTCACATATAAAACAGTTCTGCATCGCTTTGCATCGCTTTGAATGAGAACATGCCGGTGCTCGCTGACTGCGCGCTGGCAGAGCCCTTTTATAGGGCTCTGCGCGCTGGGACAGGTGGGGGCGTGGGTTAGGGTCCAAAACTCCGTCCCTTCTGTTCTCTGATTGGTCCGAACAAAAATCTACCGGAGAAATCCTTGTGGATGGGAGAAGTCCCAGACTGTGCAGTGAAGGGAAATGAGAATTGAGCGGAGCTGTGCAGGAAGGCGAGGGCCAGGCTACTCTTAGGATGGTGCGCGCGCCAATTGCAATGTTTTGTACCTTGGTGCAAATATGCCAATAAAGATATATTCTATTCTATTAATAGATAGATCGTTACTTCTGACTTTGCGTTGCAAAACTTTCCCTCCGTATGGGCAGAAAGCAGCGGCCGGAAGCACTGTTGGCTTCTGGGTAGTGTAGTTCTTTTGACTGGTGTTACACTGTAGGCTTATTGAACGATAACTACAAAATGTACGCTTTTTTCCCCCCGTTAACCTGGACCGTCCCAATCACATGAGTGACAGTAAATTTGATAATCATTGAAAAACTGTGAAAAAGCGAGTCTGAGAAAGATGAACCGCAAAGTAGTGAGGAACTCCTGTATATTAAAAATAGACAAGGCAGTTTTAAACAAAGGAGCACAGAGCTTTGTAGCAGTGGTTGGATGTCACCTGTGACTAACCAAGGAGTCTCGTGGACACAAAGGAAGAAGTACAGGTAGTCATGGAACAAAAATCCTGCATTTTGTCTCAGTTCTGTTCCTGAGTAGATTTAAGTGGCTATTCCTAGCACCACCAAAGAACTATTCCTTTATTATCCACTGGTGGTCCTCACTAGAGTGAAACTGTAGCGTACTGGGAATTGTGTACCGTCGTCACTCCATATATGGTACTATTGCAAGTTTTCTTTTTTGTAGGCCTGCCCTTCCACATCCCCATTCTCACTTATCCATCCATCCATTGCCTTTACATTTTTCTTTTTTCTTTTTGGGTTGCGAGTGAACTGGAACATTTCTCCAGCAGACGTTGTGCGAGATGCAGGATACACAGCAGACAGATCGTAGGTCATCACACAAATAAAACGACAATAGACCATTGTTACATCATGAATGTTTGTCCATCTTAGCAGAGAGCCAGATGTTGATCCTTAGCGGGTATTTTGTGGTTTTGGACTGTCTCTGACCAAAATTCTTCTTTATACAGAAAAATTCTAATTAGCTTTAAATTGGAGACGTTTTTTGTTTACTTGTCTTGAGTGGTCTCTTTTCTTGTTGTATTTTTTCTTAAATTAAAACAAAATGTTGACTTGTTTCCACATAATTTTGCATAAAACTCACGTAGGTTTTTATGCTGTCAGCTAAAATGACGGACAAGCCGCTTTATTGGAGCTGGGCCTGAAATCCAGTGGTGTTTCACTTTGGTAGTTAACTGCTGTCGGCTTTTGTATTCCTCGTGTATCTTGTGAGGCTTTTACTGATTGCATCTGTTCCTGAGCCCCAGCTTCACAATAAGCAGCTGAGTATTGACTAATATTCTGGATGATTTTATGCTGAGGGCTCTCCACTTTGTCAAATCCTCCCTCTTCTCTTCCGGCCCTCAGCCGTCAGCTCCACCCTCCGTCACTGCATCTCCTGCCCTCTCCTCGTGTAATCTCAGCCTCCCAGATTGCAGCATCATAAGCCCTCTATGAATGGCAGATGGGAAAGCTAGGTGGGAGTACAGAGGCCGAACCAGGGCAGAAGTGGGTGTTAAAAAAAAAAAATCAGTTTTCTTTTAAATGCACCTTCTCTTGTGTGTGCTTTTCGAAAAGCTGCTGTTTGAGAAAATCTGATGGGTAGCATGATTTATGGAGACAGACTCTGCCTGGTCATCACACGGCAGCTTTTGAGCTGCACACCTGGCTCTTTTTTTAGATGCAAACCCAAAGTGGCCCTGCTTGCAGCCATAAATACTTGGTTGCTAAAACGCACAAGGTAGTTGGTTTTTCTGGGCACTTTCTCCTTAATGAGATTTAAATCAAAGCCAAGATTTCCTCTCTGTTTTGTCCATTTTGTGCTAATTGGCCTCCCCAACCTTTGATTCAGAATCGATGTCTCTTATGTTTTACTCATGTTACAACGAGTGTGGGTTATTAGAAACGTGTCTTGGGATAATGAATGGTTGGACTATTGTTCCTCCAAGGATGAGGTCTTCATAATGATTGTGTCGCCATAGAAACACATTATTGATGTCATCCTTCACCTATACAACCGTCATTTGATGGAAAACCCTCCTCCAGAGTTGAAAGCTCATTAGCATTGTTGAGGACAAATACTTGAGTAAAAAAGAGCAGAATCTCAGTGTAGAAGTACTCCTTTAAAACTAAATTGCCTGTGTTTATATTCAGGTAATAAACATAATTATTACTTGTTACAAACAATACCATTTGGACAAAAAGTAAAAATGTAAATTTTACAAATGCCATTGTAAAAATTGTGCATACGTAAAAACTGGTTATTAAACCATAACGAATAAATTTGAGTGATAAATTAAACTAGAGGAATTGCATTTCCTGCAAAAATACAATGAAATGTAGCTAAAATGAAAGAACAAGCCTAATTTTGTAAAACAAATCAGAAAGAACACATACCGGTATTTGCTGTATTAGGTTTAAATAGGCAGAGATTAGCATAAAAATTAGGACATTTGCTAAAATAAAATAAAAATAGCTGAAAAGGCAGAAAGAAGCTTAAACTACCAGAAGGAAGCAGAGAAAGCTGAAATTACGGTAGCTAAAATAATGTAATTAGCTGGAAAAGCTAAAAAAAATAATAAAAAAAATAGCATGAAAACAGCTGCTGAAATAGCAGGAAAAGGCTGAAAGGAGCATAACAAGCTGAAATTAGCATAAAAAAGCTAATTGGGCTGAAAGTAGCAGAAATTACCATGATCTGAAAACAAATTAAATTAGCTAAAGAAACACTAAAAAGCTAACTGAAAAGGTAGAACAAGCTTAAACTAAAAGAAGAAAGCAGAAATAACACGTTTGCCCAATTAGGCTGAAAGTTGCAGAAATTAGCACAAAAAAGTGGAACTTGTCTTAAAAAAGCTGAAATTAGCAACAAACCAAAAAAAGCTGAAAAGTGGCTAAAAAGGCAGAAAGAAGCTTAAATTACCAGAAGGTGGAGAGCACATTTTTGCTGAATTAGGCTGAAAAGTGTTGAAATGATTGCAAAAAAAAATGGAGGTAGCTGAAAATGCTAAAATTGGCATAAAGACAGCTAAATACTAGCTGAAATAGCAGAAAAATCTAAAACTTTGAGAAATAAGCTAAAAGGAGCATAACAGCTGAAATTAGCCAAAATAAGTTAGAACACGCACAAAAATGTTTTAATTAGCAGAAAAAAGCTGAAAGGAGCACAAAACAGCTGAAATTAGCTGAAAGTAGATGAAAACATGTTTAAATTTGCACAAAGAAGCTGAAAGAATTTGAACCAGAACAAAATGTGAAAGGAGCAGTAAAAGGTTGTAAAGAAACCTAAAGATGTGAAGGATGTTAAATGAGCTCAGTTCATTTTCTATGAGAAAAAAATGGCAGAAAAGGCTAAATATTTCAAAAAGCTAAAGTTGCACTGTCCAATAGTCAGAGTCAGAGAGTCTATTGTCATTTGCACCGCATGTAGTACATGTGATGAAATGAGATTATGTACACAGGGTCCCAGTTACATCCAACAACAAAATGTAAGAGAAAAACAGTAATAACATCTAGGATATGAACTAAGAAAAACATCAACTAGAAATACACTAAGCCCTAGAGTAATAGAAAAACATCATTACAAACAGCAGCACGAACATGAGTCTTTATGAGCAGATGGTCACAGATGAACACAGCAACAAGAAAACAGATCAGCATCAGCATGATGTGATATTTCACAGTGATTATTCTTATTATTTATTTATTCATGAGTCTAACAGCCTCAGGGTAGAAGCTGTTCCTCAGTCTAGTGGTTATACCAATACCAAGCCATAGCAGGATTATCCTGAGAGAGCTGAACGTTTTGAGATATGATTTGTTGAAATAGCTTGAAAACTGCGGGACGAGAATCATCCCGAAAAACATACATGAGAAAAATGGATCACAATAGAGTGAATGCTTCATAAACATTCACACAATAAGAAAAGACGCACAAATAGAGGAAGCAACAAAAAGTCAATGGATTTTTCAGATGTGCTGAAATTAGGCTGATTGTTTCTACTTCATGTGTGTTCTTTTTCTGTTATAACATAAACTTTTTCACTTAAAAAATGAACAGAAATGTTTTAGTGTGTCTCTGTTATTAAAATATCTCATGAACTACTTAACAAATTTAAAAAACAATTAATGGACATACATTTACAACAGTTGGAGTCAGCCCAATCCAAGATGGTTGCCGCAGCCAACTGAACTTGAAAGAAATGGCTAAAACTTAATTAAGCAGATATTGAGTTAAAATTTGGGAAGTAGCTGAGAGTAATTCCCAGCACATCTTCTGAGCACTAATAAATTGCACAAGATTTATTGTTTAAAATTTGTCTTTGACTATTTAAAGTCAACGCTGTCTTTGTGCTAGCAACATTTTATAAGTTCATTATAATTAAACTTTAAGGAAGTCAAGTTCAAGATGGCCGCCGCCGTAACCTGGCTGTAAAAAATCATTTATACATTACTGTATTTTCTTTACAAATGCAATTTGTTTCTCGTGTGCACACAGTGGAAGAAAAAGTGAAATTACGTTAACTTCAGAGTGACATTTGTCAATGTTTTTTCAGTTGTTTGATAAGTGCTTCCAGTTAAGACTACCCTGACCGTGAACCCTCCTAAACAGAGGCCGTGCTGACATCAGTGCAACCAACCAGTCAGCTGTGGCCGTATGAACCCTTTCTACCTGTAACAGTGGTTTTATTGCCTCTGCCACCTGATCTTTGCACTGATAACAGAGGTATACAGTCACCATGACAGGGTGACATCGCTCAGGCCACGTATGCACAAAGATAAAAGTGAGGGCAGAGGGGGAAATATGTTTGCTGGGTAAAGGGAGGTTTCAGGTTCCTTTGTGAGTAAAGCAGAATAAAGATAAGCTATTGCCACATCAGCCCCCTCATCCATTTTTTTTATCTTTT
>JBBPBX010058244.1:0-22165 GCA_038048925.1 Garcialebias charrua
TCCAGGGCGTGCACGTTGCATCTGTAGCCAGGACTAAGTGCATACTGCCTAGGTATAGCTTTTTATGGACCTCCAGGGTGTGTACGCTGCATCTGTAGCCAGGACTAAGTGCATTCTGCCTGGGTATAGCTTGTTATGGACCTCCAGGGTGTGTGCGCTGCATCTGTAGCCAGGACTAAGTGCATACTGCCTGGGTATAGCTTGTTATTGACCTCCAGGGTGTGCGCGCTACATCTGTAGCCAGGACTAAGTGCATACTGCCTGGGTTATGGACCTCCAGGGCGTGCGCGCTTCATCTGTAGCCAGGACTAAGTGCATACTGCCTGGGTTGTGGACCTCCAGGGTGTACGCGCTGCATCTGTAGCCAGGACTAAGTGCATACTGCCTGGGTTATGGACCTCCAGGGCATGCGCGTTGCATCTGTAGCCAGGACTAAGTGCATACTGCCTAGGTTATGGACCTCCAGGGCATGCGCGCTGCATCCGTAGCCAGGACTAAGTGCATACTACCTGGGTATAGCTTGTTATGGACCTCTAGGGTGTACATGCTGCATCTGTAGCCAGGACTAAGTGTATACTACCTGGGTTATGGACCTCCAGGGCGTGCGCGCTGCATCTGTAGCCAGGACTAAGTGCATACTGCCTGGGTATAGCTTGTTATGGACCTCTAGGGTGTGCGCGCTGCATCTGTAGCCAGGACTAAGTGCATACTGCCTGGGTTATGGACCTCCAGGCAGTGCGCGCTTCATCTGTATTCAGGACTAAGTGCGTACTGCCTGGGTTGTGGACCTCTAGGGCGTGCGCACTGCATCTGTAGCCAGGACTAAGTGCATACTGCATGGGTATAGCTTGTTATGGACCTCCAGGGTGTGCGCGTTGCATCTGTAGCTAGGACTAAGTGCATACTGCCTGGGTTATGGACCTCCAGGGCGTGCGCGCTTCATCTGTAGCCAGGACAAAGTGCATACTCCCTGGGTTGTGGACCTCCAGGGCGTGCGCGCTGCATCTGTAGCCAGGACTAAGTGCATACTACCTGGGTTGTGGACCTCCAGGGGGTGCGCGCTTCATCTGTAGCCAGGACTAAGTGCATACTGCCTGGGTTATGGACCTCCAGGGCGTGCGCGTTGCATCTGTAGCCAGGACTAAGTGCATACTGCCTGGGTTATGGACCTCCAGGGTGTGCGCGTTGCATCTGTAGCCAGGACTAAGTGCGTACTGCCTGGGTTGTGGACCTCCAGGGCGTGCGCGCTGCATCTGTAGCCAGGACTAAGTGCATACTGCCTGGGTATAGCTTGTTATGGACCTCCAGGGTGTGCGCGCTTCATCTGTAGCCAGGACTAAGTGCATACTGCCTGGGTTATGGACCTCCAGGGCGTGCGCGCTTCATCTGTAGCTAGGACTAAGTGCGTACTGCCTGGGTTGTGGACCTCCAGGGCGTGCGCGCTGCATCTGTAGCCAGGACTAAGTGCATACTGCCTGGGTATAGCTTGTTATGGACCTCTAGGGTGTACGCGCTACATCTGTAGCCAGGACTAAGTGCATACTGCCTAGGTTATGGACCTCCAGGCAGTGTGCACTTCATCTGTATTCAGGACTAAGTGCGTACTGCCTGGGTTGTGGACCTCCAGGCAGTGCGCGCTTCATCTGTATTCAGGACTAAGTGCGTACTGCCTGGGTTGTGGACCTCCAGGGCGTGCGCGCTACATCTGTAGCCAGGACTAAGTGCATACTGCCTGGGTATAGCTTGTTATGGACCTCTAGGGTGTGCACACTGTATCTGTAGCCAGGACTAAGTGCTTACCTCCTGGGTATAGCCTGTTATGGACCTCCAGGGTGTGCGCGATGCATCTGTAGCCAGGACTAAGTGCATATTGCCTGGGTATAGCTTGTTATGGACTTTCAAGGTGTGCGCATTGCATCTGTAGCCAGTACTAAGTGCATACTGCCTGGGTTATGGACATCCAGGGCGTGCGCGCTTCATCTGTAGCCAGGACTAAGTGCATACTGCCTGGGTTGTGGACCTCCAGGGCATGCGCGCTGCATCTGTAGCCAGGACTAAGTACATACTGCCTGGGTTATGGACCTCCAGGGCGTGCGCGTTGCATCTGTAGCCAGGACTAAGTGCATACTGCCTGGGTTATGGACCTCCAGGGTGTGCGCGTTGCATCTGTAGCCAGGACTAAGTGCGTACTGCCTGGGTTGTGGACCTCCAGGGCGTGCGCGTTGCATCTGTAGCCAGGACTAAGTGCATACTGCCTGGGTATAGCTTGTTATGGACCTCCAGGGTGTGCGCGCTTCATCTGTAGCCAGGACTAAGTGCATACTGCCTGGGTTATGGACCTCCAGGGCGTGCGCGCTTCATCTGTAGCTAGGACTAAGTGCGTACTGCCTGGGTTGTGGACCTCCAGGGCGTGCGCGATGCATCTGTAGCCAGGACTAAGTGCATACTGCCTGGGTATAGCTTGTTATGGACCTCCAGGGTGTGCGCGCTGCATCTGTAGCCAGGACTAAGTGCATACTGCCTGGGTATAGATTGTTATGGACCTCCAGGGTGTGTGCACTGCATCTGTAGCCAGGACTAAGTGCACACTGCCTGGGTTATGGACCTCCAGGGCATGCGCGCTGCATCTGTAGCCAGGACTAAGTGCATACTGCCTGGGTATAGCTTGTTATGGACCTCCAGGGTGTGCGCGCTGCATCTGTAGCCAGGACTAAGTGCATACTTCCTGGGTTATGGACCTCCAGGGCATGCGCGCTTCATCTGTAGCCAGGACTAAGTGCGTACTACCTGGGTTGTGGACCTCCAGGGCGTGCGCGCTGCATCTGTAGCCAGGACTAAGTGCATACTGCCAGGGTATAGCTTGTTATGGACCTCCAGGGTGTGTACGCTGCATCTGTAGCCAGGACTAAGTGCATACTGCCTGGGTTATGGACCTACAGAGCATGCGCGTTTCATCTGTAGCCAGGACTAAGTGCATACTACCTGGGTTGTGGACCTCTAGGGTGTACGCGTTGCATCTGTAACCAGGACTAAGTGCGTACTGCCTGGGTTGTGGACCTCCAGGGCATGCGCGCTGCATCCGTAGCCAGGACTAAGTGCATACTACCTGGGTATAGCTTGTTATGGACCTCTAGGGTGTACATGCTGCATCTGTAGCCAGGACTAAGTGTATACTACCTGGGTTATGGACCTCCAGGGCGTGCGCGCTGCATCTGTAGCCAGGACTAAGTGCATACTGCCTGGGTATAGCTTGTTATGGACCTCTAGGGTGTGCGCGCTGCATCTGTAGCCAGGACTAAGTGCATACTGCCTGGGTTATGGACCTCCAGGCGTGCGCGCTTCATCTGTATTTAGGACTAAGTGCGTACTACCTGGGTTGTGGACCTCCAGGGCGTGCGCGTTGCATCTGTAGCCAGGACTAAGTGCATACTGCATGGGTATAGCTTGTTATGGACCTCCAGGGTGTGCGCGTTGCATCTGTAGCCAGGACTAAGTGCATACTGCCTGGGTTATGGACCTCCAGGGCGTGCGCGCTTCATCTGTAGCCAGGACAAAGTGCATACTCCCTGGGTTGTGGACCTCCAGGGCGTGCGCGCTGCATCTGTAGCCAGGACTAAGTGCATACTACCTGGGTTGTGGACCTCCAGGGGTGCGCGCTTCATCTGTAGCCAGGACTAAGTGCATACTGCCTGGGTTATGGACCTCCAGGGCGTGCGCGTTGCATCTGTAGCCAGGACTAAGTGCATACTGCCTGGGTTATGGACCTCCAGGGTGTGCGCGTTGCATCTGTAGCCAGGACTAAGTGCATACTGCCTGGGTTGTGGACCTCCAGGGCGTGCGCGCTGCATCTGTAGCCAGGACTAAGTGCATACTGCCTGGGTATAGCTTGTTATGGACCTCCAGGGTGTGCGCGCTTCATCTGTAGCCAGGACTAAGTGCATACTGCCTGGGTTATGGACCTCCAGGGCGTGCGCGCTTCATCTGTAGCTAGGACTAAGTGCGTACTGCCTGGGTTGTGGACCTCCAGGGCGTGCGCGCTGCATCTGTAGCCAGGACTAAGTGCATACTGCCTGGGTATAGCTTGTTATGGACCTCTAGGGTGTACGCGCTACATCTGTAGCCAGGACTAAGTGCATACTGCCTAGGTTATGGACCTCCAGGCAGTGTGCACTTCATCTGTATTCAGGACTAAGTGCGTACTGCCTGGGTTGTGGACCTCCAGGCAGTGCGCGCTTCATCTGTATTCAGGACTAAGTGCGTACTGCCTGGGTTGTGGACCTCCAGGGCGTGCGCGCTACATCTGTAGCCAGGACTAAGTGCATACTGCCTGGGTATAGCTTGTTATGGACCTCTAGGGTGTGCACACTGTATCTGTAGCCAGGACTAAGTGCTTACCTCCTGGGTATAGCCTGTTATGGACCTCCAGGGTGTGCGCGATGCATCTGTAGCCAGGACTAAGTGCATATTGCCTGGGTATAGCTTGTTATGGACTTTCAAGGTGTGCGCATTGCATCTGTAGCCAGTACTAAGTGCATACTGCCTGGGTTATGGACATCCAGGGCGTGCGCGCTTCATCTGTAGCCAGGACTAAGTGCATACTGCCTGGGTTGTGGACCTCCAGGGCATGCGCTGCATCTGTAGCCAGGACTAAGTACATACTGCCTGGGTTATGGACCTCCAGGGCGTGCGCGTTGCATCTGTAGCCAGGACTAAGTGCATACTGCCTGGGTTATGGACCTCCAGGGTGTGCGCGTTGCATCTGTAGCCAGGACTAAGTGCGTACTGCCTGGGTTGTGGACCTCCAGGGCGTGCGCTCTGCATCTGTAGCCAGGACTAAGTGCATACTGCCTGGGTATAGCTTGTTATGGACCTCCAGGGTGTGCGCGCTTCATCTGTAGCCAGGACTAAGTGCATACTGCCTGGGTTATGGACCTCCAGGGCGTGCGCGCTTCATCTGTAGCTAGGACTAAGTGCGTACTGCCTGGGTTGTGGACCTCCAGGGCGTGCGCGCTGCATCTGTAGCCAGGACTAAGTGCATACTGCCTGGGTATAGCTTGTTATGGACCTCCAGGGTGTGCGCGCTGCATCTGTAGCCAGGACTAAGTGCATACTGCCTGGGTATAGATTGTTATGGACCTCCAGGGTGTGTGCACTGCATCTGTAGCCAGGACTAAGTGCACACTGCCT
This sequence comes from Garcialebias charrua, assembly GCA_038048925.1. NCBI lineage: Eukaryota > Metazoa > Chordata > Actinopteri > Cyprinodontiformes > Rivulidae > Garcialebias > Garcialebias charrua. Next base: position 5,188 of record JBBPBX010058244.1, read on the forward strand.
GGGTTATGGACCTCCAGGGCATGCGCGCTGCATCTGTAGCCAGGACTAAGTGCATACTGCCTGGGTATAGCTTGTTATGGACCTCCAGGGTGTGCGCGCTGCATCTGTAGCCAGGACTAAGTGCATACTTCCTGGGTTATGGACCTCCAGGGCATGCGCGCTTCATCTGTAGCCAGGACTAAGTGCGTACTACCTGGGTTGTGGACCTCCAGGGCGTGCGCGCTGCATCTGTAGCCAGGACTAAGTGCATACTGCCAGGGTATAGCTTGTTATGGACCTCCAGGGTGTGTACGCTGCATCTGTAGCCAGGACAAAGTGCATACTGCCTGGGTATAGCTTGTTATGGACCTCCAGGGTGTGCGTGCTGCATCTGTAGCCAGGACTAAGTGCATACTGCCTGGGTTGTGGACCTCCAGGGCATGCGCGCTTCATCTGTATTCAGGACTAAGTGCATACTACCTGGGTTGTGGACCTCCAGGGCGTGCGCACTGCATCTGTAGCCAGGACTAAGTGCATACTACCTGGGTATAGCTTGTTATGGACCTCCAGGGTGTGCGTGCTGCATCTGTAGCCAGGACTAAGTGCATACTGCCTGGGTATAGCTTGTTATGGACCTCCAGGGTGTGTGCGCTGCATCTGTAGCCAGGACTAAGTGCATACTGCCTGGGTTGTGGACCTCCAGGGCGTGCGCGCTTCATCTGTAGCCAGGACTAAGTACGTACTACCTGGGTTGTGGACCTCCAGGGCATGCTCGTTGCATCTGTAGCCAGGACTAAGTGCATACTACCTGGGTATAGCTTGTTATGGACCTCCAGGGTGTGCGCGCTGCATATGTAGCAAGGACTAAGTGCATACTGCCTGGGTATAGCTTGTTATGGACCTCCAAGTTGTGTGGACGCTGCATCTGTAGCCAGGACTAAGTGTATACTGCCTGGGTATAGCTTGTTATGGACCTCCAGGGTGTGCGCGCTTCATCTGTAGCCAGGACTAAGTGCGTACTGCCTGGGTTGTGGACTTCCAAGGGGTGCGCTCTACATCTGTAGCCAGGACTAAGTGCATACTACCTGGGTTATGGACCTCCAGGGCGTGTGCATTGCATCTGTAGCCAGGACTAAGTGCATACTACCTGGGTTATGGACCTCCAAGGCGTGCGTGCTTCATCTGTAGCCAGGACTAAGTGCGTACTACCTGGGTTGTGGACCTCCGGGGCATGCGCGCTGCATCTGTAGCCAGAACTAAGTGCATACTGCCTGGGTATAGCTTGTTATGGACCTCCAGGGTGTGCGCTCTACATCTGTAGCCAGGACTAAGTGCATACTGCCTGGGTTGTGGACCTCCAGGGCGTGCGCGCTTCATCTGTAGCCAGGACTAAGTGCGTACTACCTGGGTTGTGGACCTCCAGGGCGTGCACGTTGCATCTGTAGCCAGGACTAAGTGCATACTGCCTAGGTATAGCTTTTTATGGACCTCCAGGGTGTGTACGCTGCATCTGTAGCCAGGACTAAGTGCATTCTGCCTGGGTATAGCTTGTTATGGACCTCCAGGGTGTGTGCGCTGCATCTGTAGCCAGGACTAAGTGCATACTGCCTGGGTATAGCTTGTTATTGACCTCCAGGGTGTGCGCGCTACATCTGTAGCCAGGACTAAGTGCATACTGCCTGGGTTATGGACCTCCAGGGCGTGCGCGCTTCATCTGTAGCCAGGACTAAGTGCATACTGCCTGGGTTGTGGACCTCCAGGGTGTACGCGCTGCATCTGTAGCCAGGACTAAGTGCATACTGCCTGGGTTATGGACCTCCAGGGCATGCGCGTTGCATCTGTAACCAGGACTAAGTGCATACTGCCTAGGTTATGGACCTCCAGGGTGTGCGCGCTTCATCTGTAGCCAAGACTAAGTGCGTACTACCTGGGTTGTGGACCTCTAAGGCGTGCGCTTTATCTGTAGCCAGGACTAAGTGCATACTGCTTGGGTATAGCTTGTTATGGACCTCCAGGGTGTGCGCGCTACATCTGTAGCCAGGACTAAGTGCATACTGCCTGGGTATAGCTTGATATTGACCTCCAGGGTGTGCGTGCTACATCTGTAGCCAGTACTAAGTGCGTACTGCCTGGGTTGTGGACCTCCAGGGTGTGCGCGTTGCATCTGTAGCCAGGACTAAGTGCATACTGCCTGGGTTATGGACCTCCAGGGCGTGCGCGCTTCATCTGTAGCCAGGACTAAGTGCATACTGCCTGGGTTGTGGACCTCCAGGGCGTGCGCGCTTCATCTGTAGCCAGGACTAAGTGCATACTGCCTGGGTTGTGGACCTCCAGGGCGTGCGCGCTTCATCTGTAGCCAGGACTAAGTGCCTGGTGCCTGGGTTGTGGACCTCCAGGGCGTGCGCGCTGCATCTGTAGCCAGGACTAAGTGCATACTGCCTGGGTATAGCTTGTTATGGACCTCTAAGGTGTGCGCGCTGCATCTGTAGCCAGGACTAAGTGCATACTGCCTGGGTTATGGAACTCCAAGGCATGCGCGCTGCATCTGTAACCAGGACTAAGTGCATACTACCTGGGTATAGCTTGTTATAGACCTCTAGGGTGTACGCGCTGCATCTGTAGCCAGGACTAAGTGCATACTGCCTGGGTATAGCTTGTTATGGACCTCCAGGGTGTGCGCGCTGCATCTGTAGCCAGGATCATCTGTAGCCAGGACTAAGTGCATACTACCTGGGTTGTGGACCTCCAGGGCGTGCGTGCTACATCTGTAGCCAGGACTAAGTGCATACTGCCTGGGTTATGGACCTCCAGGCCGTGCGCACTTCATCTGTATTTAGGACTAAGTGCGTACTACCTGGGTTGTGGACCTCCAGGGCGTGCGCGTTGCATCTGTAGCCAGGACTAAGTGCATACTGCATGGGTATAGCTTGTTATGGACCTCCAGGGTGTGCGCGTTGCATCTGTAGCCAGGACTAAGTGTATACTTCCTGGGTTATGGACCTCCAGGGCGTGCGCGCTTCATCTGTAGCCAAGACAAAGTGCATACTCCCTGGGTTGTGGACCTCCAGGGCGTGCGCGCTGCATCTGTAGCCAGGACTAAGTGCATACTACCTGGGTTGTGGACCTCCAGGGCGTGCGCGCTTCATCTGTAGCCAGGACTAAGTGCATACTGCCTGGGTTGTGGACCTCCAGGGCGTGCGCGCTTCATCTGTAGCCAGGACTAAGTGCCTGGTGCCTGGGTTGTGGACCTCCAGGGCGTGCGCGCTGCATCTGTAGCCAGGACTAAGTGCATACTGCCTGGGTATAGCTTGTTATGGACCTCTAAGGTGTGCGCGCTGCATCTGTAGCCAGGACTAAGTGCATACTGCCTGGGTTATGGACCTCCAAGGCGTGCGCGCTGCATCTGTAACCAGGACTAAGTGCATACTACCTGGGTATAGCTTGTTATGGACCTCCAGGGTGTGCGCGCTGCATCTGTAGCCCGGACTAAGTGCATACTGCCTGGGTATAGCTTGTTATGGACCTCCAGGGTGTGCGCGCTGTATCTGTAGCCAGGATCATCTGTAGCCAGGACTAAGTGCGTACTACCTGGGTTGTGGACCTCCAGAGCGTGCGTGCTACATCTGTAGCCAGGACTAAGTGCATACTGCCTGGGTTGTGGACCTCCAAGGCATGCGCGCTTCATCTGTAGCCAGGACTAAGTGCATACTGCTTGGGTTGTGGGCCTCCAGGGCGTGCGCGCTGCATCTGTAGCCAGGACTAAGTGCATACTGCCTGGGTATAGCTTGTTATGGACCTATAGGGTGTGTGCACTGCATCTGTAGCCAGGACTAAGTGCATACTTCCTGGGTATAGCTTGTTATGGACCTCCAGGGTGTGCGCGCTGCATCTGTAGCCAGGACTAAGTGCATATTGCCTGGGTATAGCTTGTTATGGACCTTCAAGGTGTGCGCGTTGCATCTGTAGCCAGGACTAAGTGCATACTGCCTGGGTTATGGACCTCCAGGGCGTGCGCGCTTCATCTGTAGCCAGGACTAAGTGCGTACTGCCTGGGTTGTGGACCTCCAGGGCATGAACGTTGCATCTGTAGCCAAGACTAAGTGCATGCTGCCTGGGTTATGGACCTCCAGGGGGTGCGCGTTACATCTGTAGCCAGGACTACGTGCATACTGCCTGGGTTATGGACCTCCAGGGTGTGCGCGTTGCATCTGTAGCCAGGACTAAGTGCGTACTACCTGGGTTTTGGACCTCCAGGGCGTGCGCGTTGCATCTGTAGCCCGGACTAAGTGCATACTGCCTGGGTATAGCTTGTTATGGACCTCCAGGGTGTGCGCGCTTCATCTGTAGCCAGGACTAAGTGTATACTGCCTGGGTTATGGACCTCCAGGGCGTGCGCGCTTCATCTTTAGCTAGGACTAAGTGCGTACTGCCTGGGTTGTGGACCTCTAGGGCGTGTGCGCGCTGCATCTGTAGCCAGGACTAAGTGCATACTGCCTGGGTATAGCTTGTTATGGACCTCCAGGGTGTGCGTGCTTCATCTGTAGCCAGGACTAAGTGCATACTGCCTAGGTATAGCTTGTTATGGACCTCCATGGTGTGCGCACTGCATCTGTAGCCAGGACTAAGTTCATACTGCTTGGGTATAGCTTGATATGGACCTCCAGGGTGTGCGCGCTACATCTGTAGCCAGTACTAAGTGCATACTTCCTAGGTTATGGACCTCCAGGGCATGCGCGCTTCATCTGTAGCCAGGACTAAGTACGTACTGCCTGGGTTGTGGACCTCCAAGGCGTGCATGCTGCATCTGTAGCCAGGACTAAGTGCATACTGCCTGGGTTATGGACCTCCAAGGCGTGCACGTTGCATCTGTAGCCAGGACTAAGTGCATACTCCCTGGGTTATGGACCTCCAGGGCGTGCGCGCTTCATCTGTAGCCAGGACTAAGTGCGTACTACCTGGGTTGTGGACCTCCAGGGCGTGCGCGTTGCATCTGTAGCCAGGACTAAGTGCATACTGCCTGGGTATAGCTTGTTATGGACCTCCAGGGTGTGCGCGCTTCATCTGTAGCCAGGACTAAGTGCATACTGCCTGGGTTATGGACCTCCAGGGCGTGCGCGCTTCATCTGTAGCTAGGACTAAGTGCGTACTGCCTGGGTTGTGGACCTCCAGGGCGTGCGCGCTGCATCTGTAGCCAGGACTAAGTGCATACTGCCTGGGTATAGCTTGTTATGGACCTCTAGGGTGTGCGCGCTACATCTGTAGCCAGGACTAAGTGCATACTGCCTGGGTTATGGACCTCCAGGCAGTGCGCGCTTCATCTGTATTCAGGACTAAGTGCGTACTGCCTGGGTTGTGGACCTCCAGGCAGTGCGCGCTTCATCTGTATTCAGGACTAAGTGCGTACTGCCTGGGTTGTGGACCTCCAGGGCGTGCGCGCTGCATCTGTAGCCAGGACTAAGTGCATACTGCATGGGTATAGCTTGTTATGGACCTCCAGGGTGTGCGCGTTACATCTGTAGCCAGGACTAAGTGCATACTGCCTGGGTTATGGACCTCCAGGGCGTGCGCGCTTCATCTGTAGCCAGGACAAAGTGCATACTCCCTGGGTTGTGGACCTCCAGGGCGTGCGCGCTGCATCTGTAGCCAGGACTAAGTGCATACTACCTGGGTTGTGGACCTCCAGGGCGTGCGCGCTTCATCTGTAGCCAGGACTAAGTGCATACTGCCTGGGTTGTGGACCTCCAGGGCGTGCGCGCTTCATCTGTAGCCAGGACTAAGTGCCTGGTGCCTGGATTGTGGACCTCCAGGGCATGCGCGCTGCATCTGTAGCCAGGACTAAGTGCATACTGCCTGGGTTATGGACCTCCAGGGCGTGTGCGTTTCATCTGTAGCCAGGACTAAGTGCGTACTGCCTGCGTATAACTTGTTATGGACCTCCTGTGTGTGCGCGCTACATCTGTAGCCAGGACTAAGTGCGTACTGCCTGGGTTGTGGACCTCCAGGGTGTGCGCGCTGCATCTGTAGCCAGGACTAAGTGCATACTGCCTGGGTATAGATTGTTATGGACCTCAAGGGTGTGCGCACTACATCTGTAGCCAGGACTAAGTGCACACTGCCTGGGTTATGGACTACCAGGGCATGCGCGCTGCATCTGTAGCCAGGACTAAGTGCATACTGCCTGGGTATAGCTTGTTATGGACCTCCAGGGTGTGCGCGCTGCATCTGTAGCCAGGACTAAGTGCATACTTCCTGGGTTATGGACCTCCAGGGCGTGCGCGCTTCATCTGTAGCCAGGACTAAGTGCGTACTACCTGGGTTGTGGACCTCCAGGGCGTGCGCGCTGCATCTGTAGCCAGGACTAAGTGCATACTGCATGGGTATAGCTTGTTATGGACCTCCAGGGTGTGTACGCTGCATCTGTAGCCAGGACTAAGTGCATACTACCTGGGTTATGGACCTACAGAGCATGTGCATTTCATCTGTAGCCAGGACTAAGTGCATACTACCTAGGTTGTGGACCTCCAGGGTGTACGCGCTACATCTGTAACCAGGACTAAGTGCATACTGCCTGAGTTATGGACCTCCAAGGCGTGTGCGCTTCATCTGTAGCCAGGACTAAGTGCATACTGCCTGGGATGTGGACCTCCAGGGCGTGCGCGCTTCATCTGTAGCCAGGACTAAGTGCGTACTGCCTGGGTTGTGGACCTCCAGGGCATGTGCGCTGCATCCGTAGCCAGGACTAAGTGCATACTACCTGGGTATAGCTTGTTATGGACCTCCAGGGTGTACATGCTGCATCTGTAGCCAGGACTAAGTGTATACTGCCTGGGTTATGGACCTTCAGGGCGTGCGCGCTGCATCTGTAGCCAGGACTAAGTGCATACTGCCTGGGTATAGCTTGTTATGGACCTCTAAGGTGCGCGCTACATCTGTAGCCAGGACTAAGTGCATACTGCCTGGGTTATGGACCTCCAGGCAGTGCGCGCTTCATCTGTATTCAGGACTAAGTGCGTACTGCCTGGGTTGTGGACCTCCAGGGCGTGCGCGCTGCATCTGTAGCCAGGACTAAGTGCATACTGCCTGGGTTATGGACCTCCAGGGCGTGCGCGCTTGCATCTGTAGCCAGGACTAAGTGCATACTGCCTGGGTTATGGACCTCCAGGGCGTGCGCGCTGCATCTGTAGCCAGGACTAAGTGCATACTGCCTGGGTTATGGACCTCCAGGGCGTGCGCGTTGCATCTGTAGCCAGGACTAAGTGCATACTGCCTGGGTTATGGACCTCCAGGGCGTGCGCGTTGCATCTGTAGCCAGGACTAAGTGCATACTGCCTGGGTTATGGACCTCCAGGGTGTGCGCGTTGCATCTGTAGCCAGGACTAAGTGCATACTGCCTGGGTTGTGGACCTCCAGGGCGTGCGCGCTGCATCTGTAGCCAGGACTAAGTGCATACTGCCTGGGTATAGCTTGTTATGGACCTCCAGGGTGTGCGCGCTTCATCTGTAGCCAGGACTAAGTGCATACTGCCTGGGTTATGGACCTCCAGGGCGTGCGCGCTTCATCTGTAGCTAGGACTAAGTGCGTACTGCCTGGGTTGTGGACCTCCAGGGCGTGCGCGCTGCATCTGTAGCCAGGACTAAGTGCATACTGCCTGGGTATAGCTTGTTATGGACCTCTAGGGTGTACGCGCTACATCTGTAGCCAGGACTAAGTGCATACTGCCTGGGTTATGGACCTCCAGGCAGTGTGCACTTCATCTGTATTCAGGACTAAGTGCGTACTGCCTGGGTTGTGGACCTCCAGGCAGTGCGCGCTTCATCTGTATTCAGGACTAAGTGCGTACTGCCTGGGTTGTGGACCTCCAGGGCGTGCGCGCTGCATCTGTAGCCAGGACTAAGTGCATACTGCATGGGTATAGCTTGTTATGGACCTCCAGGGTGTGCGCGTTGCATCTGTAGCCAGGACTAAGTGCATACTGCCTGGGTTATGGACCTCCAGGGCGTGCGCGCTTCATCTGTAGCCAGGACAAAGTGCATACTCCCTGGGTTGTGGACCTCCAGGGCGTGCGCGCTGCATCTGTAGCCAGGACTAAGTGCATACTACCTGGGTTGTGGACCTCCAGGGCATGCGCGCTGCCTCTGTAGCCAGGACTAAGTTTATACTGCCTGGGTATAGCTTGATATGGACCTCCAGGGTGTGCGCGCTGCATCTGTAGCCAGGACTAAGTGTATACTGCCTGGGTACAGCTTGTTATGGACCTCCAAGGTGTGCGTACTTCATCTGTAGCCAGGACTAAGTGCATACTGCCTAGGTTGTGGACCTCCAAGGCGTGTGCGCTTCATCTGTAGCCAGGACTAAGTGCGTACTACCTGGGTTGTGGACCTCCAGGGCGTGCACGCTGCATCTGTAGCCAGGACTAAGTGCATACTGCCTGGGTATAGCTTGTTATGGAACTCCATGGTGTGTGCGCTGTATCTGTAGCCAGGACTAAGTGCATACTGCCTGGGTATAGCTTGTTATGGACCTCCAGGGTGTGGGCGCTGCATCTGTAGCCAGGACTAAGTGCATACTGCCTGGGTATAGCTTGATATTGACCTCCAGGGTGTGCGTACTACATCTTTATCCAGTACTATGTGCGTACTGCCTGGGTTGTGGACCTCCAGGGCGTGCGCGCTGCATCTGTAGCCAGGACTAAGTGCATACTGCCTGGGTTATGGACCTCCAGGGCGTGCGCGCTTCATCTGTAGCCAGGACTAAGTGCGTACTACATGGGTTGTGGACCTCCAGGGCGTGCGCGCTACATCTGTAGCCAGGACAAAGTGCATACTGCCTGGGTATAGCTTGTTATAGACCTCCAGAGTGTGTGCGCTGCATCTGTAGCCAGGACTAAGTGCATACTGCCTGGGTTGTGGACCTCCAGGGTGTGCGCGCTTCATCTGTAGCCAGGACTAAGTGCGTACTACCTGGGTTGTGGACCTCCAGGGCATGCGCGCTGCATCTGTAGCCAGGACTAAGTGCATACTGCCTGGGTATAGCTTGTTATGGACCTTCAGGGTGTGCGCGCTGCATCTGTAGCCAGGACTAAGTGCATACTGCCTGGGTATAGCTTGTTATGGACCTCCAGGGTGTGCGCGCTGCATCTGTAGCCAGGATCATCTGTAGCCAGGACTAAGTGCGTACTACCTGGGTTGTGGACCTCCAGGGCGTGCGTGCTACATCTGTAGCCAGGACTAAGTGCATACTGCCTGGGTTGTGGACCTCCAGGGCGTGCGCGCTTCATCTGTAGCCAGGACTAAGTGCATACTGCTTGGGTTGTGGGCCTCCAGGGCGTGCGCGCTGCATCTGTAGCCAGGACTAAGTGCATACTGCCTGGGTATAGCTTGTTATGGACCTCCAGGGTGTGCGCGCTGCATCTGTAGCCAGGACTAAGTGCATACTGCCTGGGTATAGCTTGTTATGGACCTCCAGGGTGTGCGCGCTGCATCTGTAGCCAGGACTAAGTGCATACTGCCTGGGTATAGCTTGTTATGGACCTCCAGGGTGTGTGCGCTGCATCTGTAGCCAGGACTAAGTGCATACTGCCTGGGTTGTGGACCTCCAGGGCGTGCGCGCTTCATCTGTAGCCAGGACTAAGTACGTACTACCTGGGTTGTGGACCTCCAGGGCGTGCTCGTTGCATCTGTAGCCAGGACTAAGTGCATACTGCCTGGGTATAGCTTGTTATGGACCTCCAGGGTGTGCGCGCTGCATCTGTAGCCAGGACTAAGTGCATACTGCCTGGGTATAGCTTGTTATGGACCTCCAGGGTGTGTGCGCTGCATCTGTAGCCAGGATCATCTGTAACCAGGACTAAGTGCGTACTACCTGGGTTGTGGACCTCCAGGGCATGCGTGCTACATCTGTAGCCAGGACTAAGTGCATACTGCCTAGGTATAGCTTGTTATGGACCACCAGGGTGTGTGTGATGCATCTGTAGCCAGGACTAAGTACATACTTTCTGGGTTATGGACCTCTAGGGCGTGCGCGCTTCATCTGTAGCCTAGACTAAGTGCATACTGCCTGGGTTGTGGACCTCCAGGGCGTGTGCGTTGCATCTGTAGCCAGGACTAAGTGCAAACTACCTGGGTTATGGACCTCCAGGGCATGCGCGCTACATCTGTAGCCAGGACTAAGTGCATACTCCCTGGGTTATAGACCTCCAGGGCATGCGCGCTTCATCTGTAGCCAGGACTAAGTGCGTACTTCCTGGGTTGTGGACCTCCAGGATATGCGCGCTGCATCTGTAGCCAGGACTAAGTGCATACTGCCTGGGTATAGCTTGTTATGGACCTCCAGGGTGTGCGCGCTGCATCTGTAGCTAGGACTAAGTGCATACTGCCTGGGTTGGGGACCTCCAGGGCATGCGCGCTTCATCTGTAGCCAGGACTAAGTGCGTACTACCTGGGTTGTGGACCTCCAGGGCATGCGCGCTGCATCTGTAGCCAGGACTAAGTGCATACTGCCTGGGTATAGCTTGTTATGGACCTCCAGGGTGTGCGCGCTGCATCTGTAGCCAGGACTAAGTGCATACTGCCTGGGTATAGCTTGTTATGGACCTCCAGGGTGTGCGCGCTGCATCTGTAGCCAGGACTAAGTGCATACTGCCTGGGTTATGGACCTCCAGGGCATGCGCGCTTCATCTGTAGCCAGGACTAAGTGCGTACTGCCTGGGTTGTGGACTTCCAAGGGGTGCGCTCTACATCTGTAGCCAGGACTAAGTGCATACTACCTGGGTTATGGACCTCCAGGGCATGTGTGCTACATCTGTAGCCAGGACTAAGTGCATACTCCCTGGGTTATAGACCTCCAGGGCATGCGCGCTTCATCTGTAGCCAGGACTAAGTGCGTACTACCTGGGTTGTGGACCTCCAGGATATGCGCGCTGCATCTGTAGCCAGGACTAAGTGCATACTGCCTGGGTATAGCTTGTTATGGACCTCCAGGGTGTGCGCTCTGCATCTGTAGCCAGGACTAAGTGCATACTGCCTGGGTTGTGGACCTCCAGGGCGTGCGCGCTTCATCTGTAGCTAGGACTAAGTGCGTACTACCTGGGTTGTGGACCTCCAGGGCGTGCACGCTGCATCTGTAGCCAGGACTAAGTGCATACTGCCTGGGTATAGCTTTATGGACCTCCAGGGTGTGTACGCTGCATCTGTAGCCAGGACTAAGTGCATTCTGCCTGGGTATAGCTTGTTATGGACCTCCAGGGTGTGTGCGCTGCATCTGTAGCCAGGACTAAGTGCATACTGCCTGGGTATAGCTTGTTATTGACCTCCAGGGTGTGCGCGCTACATCTGTAGCCAGGACTAAGTGCATACTGCCTGGGTTATGGACCTCCAGGGCGTGCGCGCTGCATCTGTAGCCAGGACTAAGTGCATACTACCTGGGTATAGCTTGTTATGGACCTCTAGGGTGTGCGCGCTGCATCTGTAGCCAGGACTAAGTGCATACTGCCTGGGTATAGCTTGTTATGGACCTCCAGGGTGTGCGCGCTGCATCTGTAGCCAGGATCATCTGTAGCCAGGACTAAGTGCGTACTACCTGGGTTGTGGACCTCCAGGGCGTGCGTGCTACATCTGTAGCCAGGACTAAGTGCATACTGCCTGGGTTATGGACCTCCAGGCCGTGCGCACTTCATCTGTATTTAGGACTAAGTGCGTACTACCTGGGTTGTGGACCTCCAGGGCGTGCGCGTTGCATCTGTAGCCAGGACTAAGTGCATACTGCATGGGTATAGCTTGTTATGGACCTCCAGGGTGTGCGCGTTGCATCTGTAGCCAGGACTAAGTGTATACTTCCTGGGTTATGGACCTCCAGGGCGTGCGCGCTTCATCTGTAGCCAAGACAAAGTGCATACTCCCTGGGTTGTGGACCTCCAGGGCGTGCGCGCTGCATCTGTAGCCAGGACTAAGTGCATACTACCTGGGTTGTGGACCTCCAGGGCGTGCGCGCTTCATCTGTAGCCAGGACTAAGTGCATACTGCCTGGGTTGTGGACCTCCAGGGCGTGCGCGCTTCATCTGTAGCCAGGACTAAGTGCCTGGTGCCTGGGTTGTGGACCTCCAGGGCGTGCGCGCTGCATCTGTAGCCAGGACTAAGTGCATACTGCCTGGGTATAGCTTGTTATGGACCTCTAAGGTGTGCGCGCTGCATCTGTAGCCAGGACTAAGTGCATACTGCCTGGGTTATGGACCTCCAAGGCGTGCGCGCTGCATCTGTAACCAGGACTAAGTGCATACTACCTGGGTATAGCTTGTTATGGACCTCCAGGGTGTGCGCGCTGCATCTGTAGCCAGGACTAAGTGCATACTGCCTGGGTATAGCTTGTTATGGACCTCCAGGGTGTGCGCGCTGCATCTGTAGCCAGGATCATCTGTAGCCAGGACTAAGTGCGTACTACCTGGGTTGTGGACCTCCAGAGCGTGCGTGCTACATCTGTAGCCAGGACTAAGTGCATACTGCCTGGGTTGTGGACCTCCAAGGCATGCGCGCTTCATCTGTAGCCAGGACTAAGTGCATACTGCTTGGGTTGTGGGCCTCCAGGGCGTGCGCGCTGCATCTGTAGCCAGGACTAAGTGCATACTGCCTGGGTATAGCTTGTTATGGACCTATAGGGTGTGCGCACTGCATCTGTAGCCAGGACTAAGTGCATACTTCCTGGGTATAGCTTGTTATGGACCTCCAGGGTGTGCACGCTGTATCTGTAGCCAGGACTAAGTGCATATTGCCTGGGTATAGCTTGTTATGGACCTTCAAGGTGTGCGCGTTGCATCTGTAGCCAGGACTAAGTGCATACTGCCTGGGTTATGGACCTCCAGGGCGTGCGCGCTTCATCTGTAGCCAGGACTAAGTGCGTACTGCCTGGGTTGTGGACCTCCAGGGCATGAACGTTGCATCTGTAGCCAGGACTAAGTGCATGCTGCCTGGGTTATGGACCTCCAGGGCGTGCGCGTTACATCTGTAGCCAGGACTAAGTGCATACTGCCTGGGTTATGGACCTCCAGGGTGTGCGCGTTGCATCTGTAGCCAGGACTAAGTGCGTACTGCCTGGGTTGTGGACCTCCAGGGCGTGCGCGTTGCATCTGTAGCCAGGACTAAGTGCATACTGCCTGGGTATAGCTTGTTATGGACCTCCAGGGTGTGCGCGCTTCATCTGTAGCCAGGACTAAGTGCATACTGCCTGGGTTATGGACCTCCAGGGCGTGCGCGCTTCATCTGTAGCTAGGACTAAGTGCGTACTGCCTGGGTTGTGGACCTCCAGGGCGTGCGCGCTGCATCTGTAGCCAGGACTAAGTGCATACTGCCTGGGTATAGCTTGTTATGGACCTCCAGGGTGTGCGTGCTGCATCTGTAGCCAGGACTAAGTGCATACTGCCTGGGTATAGCTTGTTATGGACCTCCATGGTGTGCGCGCTGCATCTGTAGCCAGGACTAAGTTCATACTGCTTGGGTATAGCTTGATATGGACCTCCAGGGTGTGCGCGCTACATCTGTAGCCAGTACTAAGTGCATACTTCCTAGGTTATGGACCTCCAGGGCGTGCGCGCTTCATCTGTAGCCAGGACTAAGTACGTACTGCCTGGGTTGTGGACCTCCAGGGCGTGCATGCTGCATCTGTAGCCAGGACTAAGTGCATACTGCCTGGGTTATGGACCTCCAGGGCTTGCACGTTGCATCTGTAGCCAGGACTAAGTGCATACTGCCTGGGTTATGGACCTCCAGGGCGTGCGCGCTTCATCTGTAGCCAGGACTAAGTGCGTACTACCTGGGTTGTGGACCTCCAGGGCGTGCGCGTTGCATCTGTAGCCAGGACTAAGTGCATACTGCCTGGGTATAGCTTGTTATGGACCTCCAGGGTGTGCGCGCTTCATCTGTAGCCAGGACTAAGTGCATACTGCCTGGGTTATGGACCTCCAGGGCGTGCGCGCTTCATCTGTAGCTAGGACTAAGTGCGTACTGCCTGGGTTGTGGACCTCCAGGGCGTGCGCGCTGCATCTGTAGCCAGGACTAAGTGCATACTGCCTGGGTATAGCTTGTTATGGACCTCTAGGGTGTGCGCGCTACATCTGTAGCCAGGACTAAGTGCATACTGCCTGGGTTATGGACCTCCAGGCAGTGCGCGCTTCATCTGTATTCAGGACTAAGTGCGTACTGCCTGGGTTGTGGACCTCCAGGCAGTGCGCGCTTCATCTGTATTCAGGACTAAGTGCGTACTGCCTGGGTTGTGGACCTCCAGGGCGTGCGCGCTGCATCTGTAGCCAGGACTAAGTGCATACTGCATGGGTATAGCTTGTTATGGACCTCCAGGGTGTGCGCGTTACATCTGTAGCCAGGACTAAGTGCATACTGCCTGGGTTATGGACCTCCAGGGCGTGCGCGCTTCATCTGTAGCCAGGACAAAGTGCATACTCCCTGGGTTGTGGACCTCCAGGGCGTGCGCGCTGCATCTGTAGCCAGGACTAAGTGCATACTACCTGGGTTGTGGACCTCCAGGGCGTGCGCGCTTCATCTGTAGCCAGGACTAAGTGCATACTGCCTGGGTTGTGGACCTCCAGGGCGTGCGCGCTTCATCTGTAGCCAGGACTAAGTGCCTGGTGCCTGGATTGTGGACCTCCAGGGCATGCGCGCTGCATCTGTAGCCAGGACTAAGTGCATACTGCCTGGGTTATGGACCTCCAGGGCGTGTGCGTTTCATCTGTAGCCAGGACTAAGTGCGTACTGCCTGCGTATAACTTGTTATGGACCTCCTGTGTGTGCGCGCTACATCTGTAGCCAGGACTAAGTGCGTACTGCCTGGGTTGTGGACCTCCAGGGTGTGCGCGCTGCATCTGTAGCCAGGACTAAGTGCATACTGCCTGGGTATAGATTGTTATGGACCTCAAGGGTGTGCGCACTACATCTGTAGCCAGGACTAAGTGCACACTGCCTGGGTTATGGACTACCAGGGCATGCGCGCTGCATCTGTAGCCAGGACTAAGTGCATACTGCCTGGGTATAGCTTGTTATGGACCTCCAGGGTGTGCGCGCTGCATCTGTAGCCAGGACTAAGTGCATACTTCCTGGGTTATGGACCTCCAGGGCGTGCGCGCTTCATCTGTAGCCAGGACTAAGTGCGTACTACCTGGGTTGTGGACCTCCAGGGCGTGCGCGCTGCATCTGTAGCCAGGACTAAGTGCATACTGCATGGGTATAGCTTGTTATGGACCTCCAGGGTGTGTACGCTGCATCTGTAGCCAGGACTAAGTACATACTACCTGGGTTATGGACCTACAGAGCATGTGCATTTCATCTGTAGCCAGGACTAAGTGCATACTACCTAGGTTGTGGACCTCCAGGGTGTACGCGCTACATCTGTAACCAGGACTAAGTGCATACTGCCTGAGTTATGGACCTCCAAGGCGTGTGCGCTTCATCTGTAGCCAGGACTAAGTGCATACTGCCTGGGATGTGGACCTCCAGGGCGTGCGCGCTTCATCTGTAGCCAGGACTAAGTGCGTACTGCCTGGGTTGTGGACCTCCAGGGCATGTGCGCTGCATCCGTAGCCAGGACTAAGTGCATACTACCTGGGTATAGCTTGTTATGGACCTCCAGGGTGTACATGCTGCATCTGTAGCCAGGACTAAGTGTATACTGCCTGGGTTATGGACCTTCAGGGCGTGCGCGCTGCATCTGTAGCCAGGACTAAGTGCATACTGCCTGGGTATAGCTTGTTATGGACCTCTAGGTGTGCGCGCTACATCTGTAGCCAGGACTAAGTGCATACTGCCTGGGTTATGGACCTCCAGGCAGTGCGCGCTTCATCTGTATTCAGGACTAAGTGCGTACTGCCTGGGTTGTGGACCTCCAGGGCGTGCGCGCTGCATCTGTAGCCAGGACTAAGTGCATACTGCATGGGTATAGCTTGTTATGGACCTCCAGGGTGTGCGCGTTGCATCTGTAGCCAGGACTAAGTGCATACTGCCTGGGTTATGGACCTCCAGGGCGTGCGCGCTTCATCTGTAGCCAGGACAAAGTGCATACTCCCTGGGTTGTGGACCTCCAGGGCGTGCGCGCTGCATCTGTAGCCAGGACTAAGTGCATACTACCTGGGTTGTGGACCTCCAGGGCGTGCGCGCTTCATCTGTAGCCAGGACTAAGTGCATACTGCCTGGGTTATGGACCTCCAGGGCGTGCGCGTTGCATCTGTAGCCAGGACTAAGTGCATACTGCCTGGGTTATGGACCTCCAGGGTGTGCGCGTTGCATCTGTAGCCAGTACTAAGTGCATACTGCCTGGGTTGTGGACCTCCAGGGTGTGCGCGCTGCATCTGTAGCCAGGACTAAGTGCATACTGCCTGGGTATAGCTTGTTATGGACCTCCAGGGTGTGCGCGCTTCATCTGTAGCCAGGACTAAGTGCATACTGCCTGGGTTATGGACCTCCAGGGCGTGCGCGCTTCATCTGTAGCTAGGACTAAGTGCGTACTGCCTGGGTTGTGGACCTCCAGGGCGTGCGCGCTGCATCTGTAGCCAGGACTAAGTGCATACTGCCTGGGTATAGCTTGTTATGGACCTCTAGGGTGTACGCGCTACATCTGTAGCCAGGACTAAGTGCATACTGCCTGGGTTATGGACCTCCAGGCAGTGTGCACTTCATCTGTATTCAGGACTAAGTGCGTACTGCCTGGGTTGTGGACCTCCAGGCAGTGCGCGCTTCATCTGTATTCAGGACTAAGTGCGTACTGCCTGGGTTGTGGACCTCCAGGGCGTGCGCGCTGCATCTGTAGCCAGGACTAAGTGCATACTGCATGGGTATAGCTTGTTATGGACCTCCAGGGTGTGCGCGTTGCATCTGTAGCCAGGACTAAGTGCATACTGCCTGGGTTATGGACCTCCAGGGCGTGCGCGCTTCATCTGTAGCCAGGACAAAGTGCATACTCCCTGGGTTGTGGACCTCCAGGGCGTGCGCGCTGCATCTGTAGCCAG
>JBBPBX010058246.1:7752-22164 GCA_038048925.1 Garcialebias charrua
TTCCTTCCTTCCTTCCTTCCTTCCTTCCTTCCTTCCTTCCTTCCTTCCTTCCTTCCTTCCTTCCTTCCTTCCTTCCTTCCTTCCTTCCTTCCTTCCTTCCTTCCTGCTGTGTCTGATTGTTTATCAGACCATGCCTTTGATCTCTTCTTTTAATAGATTTTCACTGGATCTGGATGGATTTCACTCCTTTTATCACTTTGATCCATTTGATTTTCATCAAAAATATATAGAATATTATTATTATAATGAAAATATATTGTGTCTAACTAATGATCTAAACTAACCTGAAGTCAGTCAAAAAAAAAAACATATTGACAACTTCATTTACTCATGGAACAAACTGGAGCCTCTGAAGCATGTGGAAGAACCTTACACAGCCACAACAGCCTGGCACCTCTTCATGCTGCTCACCAGTTTGGTCACACACTGCTGTGGGATGGCATCTCATTCTCTACCAACATTTGTTGCAACTCAGCCAATGTGATTGTTCATAAAACTCCTTGTCAACAACATTCTGCTGTGAAAGAATGCGGCATGAGCTAATAAATCAACACATTTGCACGACACCACTAATTTAGTTTGTCACTGTTTTTATTCAGGAACACATGTTCGGTTTAGAAAACGGACACAATCTAAACAACAAAGTTGCGCAAAAGTGTAGATATTTAATATTAGCTAATATAGCATTTTTTTTCCAGATTGGTATGCCATTCTCAAGAAAGAGGTTGTTATTTTAAAGCCTGCAAAACAATTTAAAAAAGTACTTTTTTGTGAAAATTGTTTCATTGAATTTTTTTTAACATCTGCCTTTATTTTTATTACTTTACACCAACTAGTAAAAAGTGACATAACTCTTGTCACTACTGAAAAACATAATATTTTAGTCACACATATGAAAAATAATTAAGACATCAGACTATTGTCAGAAAATAAACAGTTGATTATGATTTCCAACAGTTATTTGTCTGCAACAGCACAGTTACCCTTTCAATTTGTAGTCATTCAGATAAAAGCTGCAACTACTGACAAGTTCTGTGGTGGATTTTGAGTCATGTTTTTCATTCTAATGCAAAAGAACAAAGAAAAATCAGTAATTCTCATATTTATGTTCAATTTTCTCCCACACCCAGCAAACATGTTCTCCACTGCAGGAGACACTGTCTGTCAAGAACACTCACACATACTGCCTGAGAAGCAGATATGATCATTTTCCTCAACAAGAACAGTTTCTGATTTTATACTGTACCTGCTGCTAACCTGGACTGGATTGTACAAGTTGCTCTTTTTTATAATAATAATTTTGTTTATTATTCTGCAGAAGGTTAACCCATCAGTGGGAGCTCAGTAACATGACTGCAGCATCAGACACTGGACAAATGTGTTTCCATGAGGTTTTCAAACATAAAGCTCTCTTGTAAAAGTGTACCCCTGCAAAAAGAAAATGCATAACATATTGAAGTTCGTACGTTTGATATTTATATACTGGTTGAAAATAGCTCTGTGAGAAATTCATAGTAAATTTCACAAAAAGGAAAAAGTTCATAGCATTAAAATTCAAATAGAAGTTCAAATGATTTCATCCTGAAAGAACTCTGCCTAACTACTGTAGCTCTTTTATAACATGATGGAGTTAAACTCAACGTAGTCTCCTCAGATAAATAGTGTTAACTTACGGTAATATTTTTATATTAAAGTTTCTGTTAACTTATTATTTTTATATTTGATTGTTTCTGTTCAGTGCCCTGAGACAACTTCTGTTGTGACTTGGAGCTATACAGTATAAATAAACTGAACTGAATTGACATGTCTTAAAAAGAATTGGGAATAGAAAGGAATCAGAATCAAAACTAAAAATCGGAATTGCTCAAATTGAAACGACACCCAACCCTACTCATGCATAAGGATCACTACCACAACTTCCTCGGACCACCCCTCATCATTTACCTCCTTCCTCTAGGCCACATCTTCCGCAAACACGGCGTCCATTTCCACTGCTATGCTGATGACACACAGCTCTACTTGTCATCAAAACCTAACTCCACCCACCCTCCCTCCATCCTCACCGACTGTCTCAACGAGCTAAATCACTGGTTTTCTAACAATTTCCTTCAACTAAACAGCAACAAAACAGAAGTCATTCTCGTCGGTACCAAAAACTCTATTTCAAAATCAGAACATCTTCTCGTCCCCCTTAACAACTCTCTGCTATCCCCCTCCCCTCAGGTCAAGAGCCTCGGTGTCATCCTCGACACCACTCTCTCCTTCACTTCACACATCAACAATATTACTCGGTCTGCCTATTTCCACCTCCGTAATATTAACCGTCTCTGTCCTTCTCTCACACCCCGCTCCACAGCCATCCTGGTGCACAGTCGTGTGACTTCCCGTCAGAGGTGTCAAGTAACGAAGTACTGTATAAATACTTCGTTACTTTACTTAAGTACAAATTTTAGTTATCTATACTTTAGTAAAGTAATTATTTTTCAGCCTACTTTATACTTCTACTTCTTACATTTTCACGCAATTACTGGTACTTTCTACTCCTTACTTTTTAAAAATAGCCTCGTTACTTTTCTTTCATTTTGCCGTTTTTTTTTTGTAGAATATAGATATTCACGCAGGACTTTCCAAAAATTGAACATAAATATCCGCATCAGCAGCCGTCGTCACTCACCAGTGTTGCCAGATTGGGCGGTTCACCGCGATTTTCCTTCTGACTTTTGCGGGTAAAGAGTGCTTTGGGTGGGTGGGACTCTATCTGGCAACACCGGTCACACCGGTGTTTACGCGTGTGTCTTTACATCCGGGGCAGCGTCGGCAGCGCCGGGACCCTCCATCAATGTAGAGGCGTCTGCGGCACCGGGACCCTCCATCAGTAGTTGGGGCGTCTTCTATAGCAACTTCATCCGGCGAAGCCATGCTGTCCGTGACGCTGACTTGCTAGGGGCTCTGCTAGCGCTAGCATTAGCGTCTCGCGAGACAACGTTACCTCTCAACGAGAGATATCGCAGGAGTTTAATATCGCGAGATCTCGTACAACGAGATCTCGTTACATGCCTAATATTGAGGTAAGCTGAAAGTTTTTTTTTATCAGTTGATTACTGACT
Source organism: Garcialebias charrua (assembly GCA_038048925.1). Lineage (NCBI taxonomy): Eukaryota > Metazoa > Chordata > Actinopteri > Cyprinodontiformes > Rivulidae > Garcialebias > Garcialebias charrua. Next base: position 10,860 of record JBBPBX010058246.1, read on the forward strand.
TCTAGTGACCTAGTAACATACTAATGTTGTATGTTTTCTATGGTTAGGAGGTACTAGCCATGGAACTAGCTACATGCTCTGGGTTTGCTTGCTAACATTGTTTCTCTTTTTTATTCAGATTTAAAACATATTTTCTTTCTGTCAGAGTTTTCACTGAACTTAACAAAGTTTTACTTCATAGACTACGTTCACACTGCAGGCAAATGCTCAATAATACCCCTATCCACAATATTCCTACGCCCCATGATGCTTTGCGCGAAATGTGCGCACGACTTCCGGTTGACCGGAAACACCGTTTGTTTACATGCGAGTAATACAGTTGAAGACAGTCCAAACTTTGTTGTTTTAGTTCATTAAAAATGTGGGAACACCACTCGTTTTGTTAAAAGAGGAGGGACAAATAAAAAGAAATTACAGATGTGACCTGATCGCGCTGACATAATTTAAAAATAAATAAATAGCGAACGCGTTTGCTCCGGCCTCTCGGCTAAGGTTTGTTAGCTGCTATCCCGGCTAAAAATACCGGTCGCATCTGAGATCTATCGTTTTAAGACAGTAAATCTTCCAAAACTCTCATTAATATCCCTCCACGAATAAAAAGAAATAACAGATGTGACCTGATCGCGCTGACATAATTTAAAAATACATAAATAGCGAACGCGTTTGCTCCGGCCTCTCGGCTAAGGTTTGTTAGCTGCTATCCCGGCTAAAAATACCGGTCGCATCTGAGATCTATCGTTTTAAGACAGTAAATCTTCCAAAACTCTCATTAATATCCCTCCCCGAATAAAAAGAAATAACAGATGTGACCTGATCGCGCTGACATAATTTAAAAATACATAAATAGCGAACGCGTTTGCTCCGGCCTCTCGGCTAAGGTTTATTAGCAGCTATCTCGGCTAAAAGTACCTGTCGCGTCTGACATATATCATTTTAAGACAGTAAATCATCCAAAACTCTCATTAATAAACCCTCCCTGAATAAAAAGAAATTACAGATGTTACCTGATCGCGCAGACACAGCCATAGAGAAGGATGCAGGAACACTCTTTCTTTGTTTTGGGTCCGTGTTGAAAACACTGTTGTTTTAGCCAAAGATTTAGCTTGGTCCGGTTGTTGGTGCAGCCGCGAACAGCACAGCAGGTACCTGAACCCCGGTAGGACATTTCAGTAAACGTTCCGTTTAAACAAAAGCTGTGTTTGCTCCGATAAAATGAATGAAAATAACTTTCAAAAACACCCGCGATCCATACTCCACCTATGGAATACAGGCACTTCCGGGGTCAAACGGAAGTAAGTCCCATAATCGCAAATACAGTGCCACCTTCAGGAATATTGTGGATACAGTATGGTTATTTTAATATATTTAAATTTGCATTTAAATGTGTCTATTTTCAATGGGCATATATGCAGTTAAGACAGGTAGCTTAGTGCACCCCTAGTTTTTCAACATTAACAATATAATATAATCTAGTCTAAAAAAAGATTTTTGTGGGGGAGGTGGGGTTTTATACAATAGTATGTGTGGTGCGGCCTAAGCATTTGTCTTTGTTGTTGCTTTTTCTTACGCTACTTTTACTTTTATACTTTTAAGTAGTTTTGAAACCAGTACTTTTTTACTTTTACTTGAGTAAAAAGCTAGAGTTGATACTTCTACTTCTACAGAAGTAATTTTAAATCCCAGTATCTATACTTCTACTTGAGTAATGAATGTGAATACTTTTGACACCACTGAACTTCCCGTATTGACTACTGCAACTCCCTTCTCTACGGCCTCCCCAACAAATCTCTCCACAAGTTACAGATGGTCCAGAACTCAGCTGCCCGTGTCATCACTCAAACCTCCTACTATAACCACATCACTCCTGTCCTGCAGCAGCTCCACTGGCTCCCGGTTAAATCACGCATCATCTTCAAAATTCTACTCCTCACGTTCAAAGCTATCCACAACCTTGCCCCTCCTTATCTATCTGACCTCCTACAAATCTCCATCCCATCACGCTCTCTCAGATCCTCCTCTTCGCTACATCTCCATGTACCCTCTGCCCGCCTCTCCACCATGGGGAGCAGGGCCTTCACCTGCTCTGCCCCTCACCTCTGGAACGCTCTACCGCCAGACCTTCGAAACACCACCTCCCTTTCTCTGTTCAAGACTGCCCTGAAAACACATCTCTTTAGACTAGCTTATCACTAACTTTACTAAATGTATTTTTATCTTCCATTTTATATCCTTTATGTATTTTATGTTTCAATTTTTCGCTGATAATGTTTGCTCTGTATTACATTGTGTTGGTTTGTTAAGTGCCCTTGGGTGTCCTGAAAGGCGCTTTTAAATAAAATGATTATTATTATTATAATGAAGTATCACACATACATACAGTACATGTTTCCCCTGACAAAAGCATAAACAGCATTCAGAATACACAACCTACAGATGGGGACAGTAACTATGGTAACTGACCACAAACCTCTACACCTCACAGACCATTTAACAACAAACCTGAACTGAACACTTTAGTTGTGTGACCTCTTGTGGGTTTGTAACGCTTTGATGCACAACATGGGTCAAAAATGACCTGCATTCATTTTCCAGGTTATTTCATGCTGAGTGTTTCTTTGCTCTATCTTTTGAAATTAATTTATTTAATGATGCCAGTTATTTATTCAATATTTGCAACGTTTGTCATTTTGTCACACATACACATACCTCCTGATAACAGCTACTGAACTGAACTTTATCTGTGGTTTAACAACTGTAAACTGGTGAAATGTGACCAAACAAAATAAAACACAACTGAACACATCACTCGAACACAAACTGCCATCTCAATTTTTACGTGTCTCACAAATGATCAGTAAGTGTTTGTGCTCCTTGCACACAGGCCTGGTGCACTGGGAACACCAGCTGTTGGCTTTTCTTTCTTTTGAAACTGGGCAGATAGCGCACCTCTTCTTCCTTTGGCCCTCCTCTCTGATGTCCTCTTGTGCTAATAATAATAATAATGAATTCCATTTATAATGCACTTTTCATTAATAAAAATCTCAAAGTGCTACAAATTGTAATAAAGCAAAGATCAAAATAAAACAAGTGATAAAATCAAATAAAATCAATAATAATATCGACTAAGATCAAGATAAAATCATGTGGATGCAGATTAGGCTTGCTTAAAAAATAAATAAAATAAAACAAGTAAAATCAATAAAATCAAGTAAAATCAATAATGATATCAGCTAAGATCAAAGATAAAATCATGTGGAGGCAGAATAGGCTTGCTTAAAAAGAAAGGTCTTTATGCTGCTTTTAAAGTCAACCAGTGACTGTGGAGCTCTCAGGTCATCAGGGAGGGAGTTCCACAGGCGGGGGGCAGCCACACAGAATGCTCGGTCTCCCATGGTCCTCAATTTGGTCCGAGGAATATAAAGGAAATTACTGTTCTGTGATCGTAGAGACCGGGTGGATGAATATGGTGCAAGAATGTCCTTTAGATAGTCAGGTGAAGTGCCGTGCAAGCATTGATGGGTAATGAGAGCAGTTTTGTATTGAATTCTGTAGGTGACAGGAAGCCAATGGAGGTTATGGAGAATGGGTGTAATATGTTCAAATTTACGAACTCTCAACAGAATCCTAGCTGCACTGTTTTGAATGTATTGAAGTTTCTGAAGGTTTTTGCCAGGGATACCAATAAACAGGGAGTTGCAGTAGTCGAGCCTGGAGGAGACAAAGGCATGGACGAGTTTCTCAGCATCAGGAAAAGTCAGAGATGGGCGAAGTCTGGAGATGTTTCGAAGATGGAAGAAGCAGGTTTTAAACAGATGCTTAATGTGATTTTCAAATGTAAGATGAGAGTCCATTTTTATTCCAAGATTTGTAACAGAGGTGGAGAGGGGGATGTCTTGACCAGAGAAGGAGATTGTTGTTAAAGTTGATGTTTGTATCTGGTGAGGGGTGCCAATCAATATGGCCTCAGTCTTCGAGCAGTTTAATTGAAGAAAATTCTGATTCATCCATGCCTTTATTTCCTCCAGGCAGGCAGAGAGAACAGTGAGTGAAGACGGAGATAGGGATGATGATGATGTTCCAGTCCTGATGTAAAGCTGTGTGTCGTCGGCATAGCAGTGAAAAGAAATGTTGAACTGATTGATAATTTGACCTAAAGGCAGCATGTAGAGGGAAAACAGCAGGGGCCCCAGAACTGACCCCTGAGGGACACCACAGGAGACACCGACTGTCTGGGAAGTGGCATTGCCAAGGCTAACACATTCCAGCCTATCGGAGAGGAAAGATCTGAACCAGTCCAGGACAATGTCACAGAGACCGACCTCCACATGAAGACGGTGGAGGAGGATATTATGGTCCACAGTGTCGAAGGCTGCAGTGAGGTCAAGGAGGACAAGGATGGAGGGAGAACCAGTGTCAGCAGCCATGAGGACATCATTTGTTACTCTCAGCAGTGCAGTCTCAGTACTGTGAGCTGCTCTGAATCCAGACTGGAATTTCTCATACAGAGAGTGTTGTTGTAGGTGTTCCTGCAGCTGAGCAGCAACTGCTTTCTCCAGCACTTTGGACAGAAATGGGAGGTGGGAAATTGGGCGGTAATTAGAAAAAATGTCGGGATCCAAATTAGATTTTTTCAGAAGAGGCCTAATGATGGCAGTTTTTAGAGGCAATGGAACATGACCAGATTGTAGAGACTTGTTTATTATTTGTGTGATTAATGGGCTAATTGCAGAGTGATTGGATTTTATGAGAGACGAGGGGAAGGGATCCAGGGCGCAGGATGAAGGCTTCATTTTCTTGAGGATGGTCTCTACCTCACTCTGAACGACTTCATCAAAGCTGCTCAGGGTCCCAGAAAGCAGACGGGTAGATGGTACACTAAGATCAGGGAGGTTGTGGAGCTGAGATCTGATAGTGTCAACTTTGCTGGCTGTGTTTTGTTTTTTTAACCCACACTTTGCCATTGCCTCAATAATATGCTTCTCCAGTTTGGGTGTGTCCTCCATGCACCTCTTCATATATGGCATGACAAGCTCTTTGCCCAACTCCTTGATGAATAGCTGGTATACATTACTCGCACCACCCATATGATCAGGGTGTTGTGCATTGAAGTTGGTGTAGGCGTTGAGTGTGGCAAAATCCAGCATATTGTACCAGAGAAACATGGGCCACCTCCTTGTTCTCTAAAGACATGTGTACTGTTGTTTATGTTTATGTTTATGTTTATTAAATTTGTTCATTTTTTTACAAAAGAAACAATACAAGGCAATCTCATAATGATAGTGTACAAAATGTAAAAAAATGAAAGGTGGCAGAAAGAAGAATAAATCTTATTATATCTGCCCCTTATCTCCAACAATCAGACTTAACAACAGCAGTCAAACCATGTAAACAATAATAATCTTCAACCAACTTTTTCCAACAATCAGGTTAAACAATAATATTCTTCAACCAACAGTACAAAATGACTAACTCTTTCTAATTTTCTAACTAATACTAATACAGTACAAAATGACTAACTCTTTCTAGTTTTCTAACTAATACTAATACAGTACAAACTGACTAACACTTTCTAATTTTCTAACTAATGCAATACACATTACGTTATTTCACATATATTTTTTTAACATATTTGTTTTGATCATTTTTTTAAATGTAAACATTGACTTGGCATTTTTAACTACATTCTCCAAGCCATTCCATAATCTAATTCCCTGAATTGAGGTAGAACGTCCCTTCAAACTGGTTCTGAATTGTGGTTTTACAAACAACTCTGTTCCCTTAAGATTATAACAACTTTGTCTTTTAACAAAGTGCATTTGGATATTTAAAGGTAATGCATTATTTTGAGCTCTATACATAACTGATAAAATATTATAGTCTACCAAATCATGGAACTTCAGTAATTTTAGTTGATAAAATAATGTACTTGATGGATGACGGTAATGCTTTCTAGTGATAATTCTTACAGCTCTTTTCTGTAATACAAAAATAGGCTTTGTGATTGTTTTACACGCATTCCCCCAAACATCAATACAATAGATTAAGTGTGGAACAATGATTGTGTTATACAACAAATACAGAGCCTTATCATTCAATAGGTCTCTGACTTTGTACAGTACTGCTATCGATTTAGCTATTTTTATTCTTACAGAATTTATGTGTTGTTTCCATGTCAGTTTGTCATCAATGATAACACCCAAAAACTTCACCTCACTCACTCTACAAATCTCAACATCCTCAATTTTGAGTGGAACATCAACAGTTTTCTTTCTATTACCGAATATCATGTAATTAGTTTTCTCTAGATTTAATGATAATTTATTTATTTTAAACCAAGTTTGTATCTTGACAAATTCTGTCTTTATCAATTCTAACATTTGTTCTATATCTTCACCTGAACAGAAAAAAGTGGTATCATCTGCGAAAAGTACACATTTAAGGAGTCCTGACACATTTACCAAGTCATTCACATATAAAATAAAAAGCTTTGGTCCAAGTACAGAGCCTTGGGGAACTCCACATGTGATATTACAGAGGTCAGATCTTACATCATTTATTTGTACAAATTGTTTCCTATTTTTTAAGTAGCTAGATACCCACTGTAATGCTGGTCCTCTAATACCATATTTGTTCAGTTTTTCAAGGAGAATTGTGTGATCAATAGTATCGAATGCTTTTTTTAAATCAACAAAGATACTGATACAATGTTGTTTTTGATCGACAGCAGTAGTTATTTGTTCCATTAATTCCATGAGAGCCATTGATGTAGAGTTTTTTGATCTAAACCCATACTGACTGCTGCTTAGAATATTTTGTTTATCTATAAATTGGTCTAGTCTGTTTACAAATAGTTTTTCAAGAATTTTTGAAAACTGTGGTAACAAGGATATAGGTCTATAATTGTTGAATACACATTTATCACCATTTTTAAAAAGAGGAACGACCTTAGCTACTTTCATATTATCTGGAAAAATTCCTGTTGAAAATGATAAGTTACATATGTATGTGAACGGCTCAATAACATGGCTCATTATGTCCTTTACAAACATCATATCCATGTCCACCCAGTCTTTCGATCTCTTGTCTGTAAGATGTTTTACTACATTCATTATTTCCTCTTTGTTAGTTCCATTTAGGAAAATACTATTTGCACAACCTGTAATTGAGTGGATCATATTTTTATCTACTTTTGGTATCTTAGCTGCAAGGCTTGATCCAACATTCACGAAATATTGATTAAATCCATTTACAATTTCATTTTCATCATGAACTTCATCGTTGTCTTTTACAAAATATTTTGAAATACCAGTTTTTGCTTTATGATTCTTCAGTACACCATTCATTACTCGCCATGTTGCTTTCATATCACCATTAGTTTTATCTAATAATTTACTATAATATTCTTTCTTATGTTTCCTTATAATCCCTACTAATTTATTTTTATACTTTTTATATTTTTCTTCTGCGCTCTGACTTCGCAATTTCAAGAAACATGAATACAAATAATTCTTTTTTTTACATGCATTTCTTAACCCTTTTGTCATCCATGGTTGATCATTTGTATTTCTCTTTGTGTAATTTGTTTGCACACAATTCTTTTCATACAGGGTTTCCAAGATATTCATAAACTCATCATATGCCCTGTTCGTATCATCAACATACACATCATTCCAGTCTTGTTTATCCAGATCCTCTTTCAATTTTTCCAAAACTTTTTTTGATGTGTTTATGATTTTTTTCTTCGTTGTGTCTGCTTTTGTGATTTTTTGATCATTTTTAAAGATTGTGAAAACTGGTAAATGATCACTTAAGTCGGTCGTTAAGATACCACCAATTACATCCCCATTTGTTATATTTGTGAAAATATTATCAATTATTGTGGCACTATGAGTTGTAATTCTTGTTGGCTTTGATATCAATGGATACATATTTAAACTGTACATTGAGTTTATAAATGTGCTTATGTTATTTGAATCTGTTTTATTTCCCATATCAATGTTAAAGTCTCCACACAAGAAAATATTTTTATTAAAACTTTTCTCCATTAGTTCCAAGATTTTATCAGTGAATATTTCTATATTTGCTCCTGGTGATCTATATACACAACTTATTATTATGTTTTTATCGTTTTTGTTTATAATTTCTATTGTTATCATTTCCATAATATTATCAACTATTATTGACATTTCATTATTTAATTTACATTTTATTTCATTATTGACAAATAGTGCGACACCACCACCTCTTTTATTATTTCTGTTCATATGATATAAATCATACCCCTCGATGTGAATATTACTAGTGTTATCATCATTAAGCCATGTCTCTGACAACGCTATTATCGTAAAAGTTCTATTTAATTGTTTTAAGTAATCTGTTATTTTGGATATGTTTGCATTTATACTTCTGCTATTAAAGTGAATAATGGAGAGAACTCCATTTGATATATTGATGTCATTAAACTGCTCTTCATTATAATATTCGCTATCATTTATTACAGGAAAAAAATTTGCATCAATCACATTTTCAACATTATATATTTTAGGTTCTGAGTCTTCGTATGTTGTCATGTTCTAATGTATTTGTTCATTTCACCGTATATTTTATCCATTTTGATTGTGAGTTGTTTCATTGATTTGTAATTTTTCATCTCTTGAATTCATCCAGATCCGTCAGCTCTTTTATCATTTTAGGCTGAGACCCTTCCTTTGCTTTGATAAAGACGTATCCATTTCTAGTCCATGTTGATGCTATTTTTTTTTCTTTGTTTTTTAACCACCTTGCTTCTTTTGCAATTTTTCCATTTTTTTTGGTAAGATGTTCATTTATGTAAACGTCTGATCCCCTCAGATTTGTTCTCTTTTGCATAACATAGTTTTTAGTATTCCTGCCAATGAACTTAACGACCACTGACGGTTTGAATCTTGATGAATTACTGGGCAGGGTGTGACAGAATGAAATGTCCTCATAGCTTATGTTAATGTTCTTTTCCTGTAAGAAATTAACTACAAGTTCCTCCAGAGTCCCTTGTTCTTCCTGAGATTCATACTCATTTGGATCATTGTTTTTAGGAGCTCTTTGATGTGTCCGACAGTTACTAACATCAAGTCCTGAGATGACCACGTTGTCTTGCTTTGTAAATTGTTCTAAATCCTCTATTTTTTGTTCTAAATCAGCAATTATCTTGTCTTTGTTAGTTACCAGCTCTTTCAGTTCTCTTATTTCTTTAACCAGCTTGTCCTGGGAAACCATCTTTGCTGTTAAACTTTCTATTTGTCCACTCATAAAGTTGAGTGATTCTTTAAATTCTTGCATTTCTGAGTTGTTTCTCTCCGAGTCTGGTGACTTCTGTCCTCTATTTTTCATATTTACAGAGACTGGTGACTTTGGTCCTTTACCTCTTGTCATACTTACAGAGTTTGTGATCTAGTGGTAGCAGGACTTTGGTTTATTCACTGAACCACGTGGCCATTCCACGAGGCTCACAGGCCTAAAGATGATTGGTGTGGCCCAGCAGTGCAGCACCCAAATTAGCAGTTATTAGTTCAGAACTCACAGTTTCAGCAGCCTGCAGCAATCAGATCCACCATCCGAAGAGGTCCACTCACTAGATCAGACGCAGTCCAGCCAGCACCGCACTCAGCTCCAGTGGCTCCAGGCCCAGCTCCGACCCCCACCAGAACCGATGCAGCCTAGTTAGCACAGCACGTAGCTCCAGGCCCAGCTCCGACCCTCACCAGAACCGATGCAGCCTAGTTAGCACAGCACGTAGCTCCAGGCCCAGCTCTGAAGCCCGCTCAGCCCCAAGCGGCGGTCCCCCGGCTCTCCCACGGCGATCCGTCCAGCTCGAAACTCCAGCCCGTGGTCCTCCGGTTCTCCCACGACTCTCAGGCGGCGTTCACGTTCGGCCCACTCGCGGTGCCTGGCCCCGGCTCTCTCACGGCTCCCAGCCCAGCTCGAACTCCAGCCCGCGGTCCTCCGGTTCTCCCACGACTCTCAGGCGGCGTTCACGTTCGGCCCACTCGCGGTGCCTGGCCCCGGCTCTCTCACAATAATGAATTATGCTGTGTTCAAGAAGTGTTTGAAATGTTAAACTGTTCCTTACCCCCTTTAGTCTACTGCATAGTAACCACGATGGAGTGAGTGGGTGAACAACTGGAACAAAGCATGTGTTCTAAGAAAAATAAGCCAATATAAAAGTCTACTAACATTTAGTAAACCATAAGTCTAACATCTCTATTATTGTTTTGGTTCTGTACATAATTTATTTCTGTAGGGGTATTTCTGTTTCTAGTGTTAGCTAAGTTTGGTTTCCAAGTACAAACATACAATGACTCTCTGAGATTCATTGCTGTGAGAGGCAGTTTGACACGGACCTAAAGGATGATTTATTACCATGAACTATGAATTGACAGACCAATAACACATTACTTGCAAGAATTCACTTTGCTCCAAAACCCCAACTCAAACTTTTAACTGTTCAAACACTTGTTTACATCAATATTCAACAGGCAACACATGCACAAGTCAAGAATGGAGCACACTCTTGATAATTGGTTGGTAAAGCATTTTGTCATTTATACAACCCCTAAAATTGATTTACTTAAACGTGACAAGGCAGTTATGAATGAGCACTACAGCAGAATGCTTTAACCTTGATCACATCAAATGCTAATGAACTCAGGGTAATAAATTCTAACGCTCAGCTTTGGGATAAATCCAAAAATCCACTTTTGAACCATAGTACTTAACGGAGTAATGCACCCATGATTTCAGACTGTAGAATTAGGTTCAAATGAAGGGTTCACTAGTTTAAAGAAGGATAACTCTTGAGCTGGCAAGTCAAAGACGATTCAAACTACAAGAGGTGAACTTTATGCTGCTAAAGGTGAGAAAGTCACAGGGATTTAAGTGTAATGACTGTGGAACAGCTTCTACCCTGAGGCTGTTAGACTCATGAATGAATAAATAAAAATAAAATAAAAATAAACACTGCAAAATATCACATCATGCTGATGCTGATCTGTTTTCTTGTTGCTGTGTTCATCTGTGACCATCTGCTCATACAGACTCATGTTCGTGCTGCTGTTTATAATGATGTTTTTCCACTATATTAGGGCTTAGTGTATTACTAGTTGATGTTTTTCTTAGTTAATTCTAGATGTTATTACTGTTTTTCTCTTGCATTTGTTGTTGGATGTAACTGGGACCCCGTGTACATAATCTCGTTTTCATCACATGTACCACATGCGGTGCAAATGACAATAAAGACTCTCTGACTCTGATTTTAAATAAACAGCACTCT
>JBBPBX010058247.1:11158-22164 GCA_038048925.1 Garcialebias charrua
CATATCAACATGATGATCATGACACATTTACATGACACAATTTAATGTATACGGCCATGACATTTTTGTAATTATTGAGAAAGGGGGCAGGTCTATACAAGATTTTCTTCTTCCTGCTCCCTCTTCACTCGTGTAAATATATGTTGTCAGAGAATGTGTTTGTAAACTGATGGGTTTTTTTAATCGAGTGAATAAATTGATTGATTGATCATGACACATTTAATACTGACGCAAGCAGTGGCGGAGCTAGACTTTTATTGCTGGGGGGCCGAGGGGGGCCGAGGGGGGGCCAAGGCTATCAGTAAGGGTTCCACTTACAGTGGAGGATTTTTTGGGAGCAGACTGCAGCCAACAAATAAACAATAATTTGTAAGACCAATCAAGCCTACTGCCATCCTTCCACATTAATGGAGAATTCTGCTAACGCTAGCGCGGACATCTGGAGGATGGAGCCAGCACATTCAGCTAAGTTTGGGCAGTTCCCAGTGAGTCCACTTCATGGTCTATCCGACCCACCAGCAGAATCCCAGAAAGATGAGTGGTGCCCTCAACACTGACCCAGTAAGGAGCAGAAACTGATGACATGATGCAACTCTTGGTCTGGTTGTGCCATTTTTAGCTGAAGACACTTCATAAATCATTTCCTGGCTTGCAGTGATAACAACTGACTTTATTTGATCACATTAAATAACTTAAATAACTAGATGATTTACAGAAGCAAAACTGGGAGGACGTGTATATTGATGATGTTAACAGATCATATGATGAATTTATGAATATTTTAGAAGCTCTGTATGAAAAGAATTGTGTGCAAAGAAATCGTAGAAAAAGAAATATTGTTGACCAACCTTGGATGACTAAAGGGTTGAGAAATGCTTGTAAAAAAAATTACTTGTATTCATGTTTCTTAAAAACGAGAACACAACAAGCTGAAGAAAAATATAAAAAATATAAAAATAAATTGGTAATGATTATAAGAAAATGCAAGAAAGAATACTATAGTGATTTATTAAACAAGAGCAATGGTGACACTAAAACAACATGGCGAGTAATAAATGATGTTCTAAAAAGTCATAAAGCGAAAACGAACATTGCAAAATATTTTGTGAAAGATGACAAAGAAATACATGATGAGAATGATATCGTAAATGAATTTAATCAATATTTTGTAAATATTGGATCAAGCCTTGCAGCTAAAATACCAAAAGTAGATAATAATGTGTGTCATTCAATTAAAAGTTGCACCAACAGTATTTTTCTTAATGGAACTAACAAAGAGGAAATTATGAAAATGGTAAAAAATCTCTCAGACAAGAGATCAAAAGACTGGGTGGACATGGATATGATGTTCGTAAAAGAAATAATGAGTTATGTTATTGAACCGTTTACATATATATGCAATTTATCTTTTTCAACAGGAATATTTCCAGATAACATGAAAGTAGCAAAGGTAATTCCTCTTTTTAAAAATGGTGATAAATGTGTATTCAATAATTATAGGCCAATATCCTTATTACCACAGTTCTCAAAAATTCTAGAAAAACTATTTGTGACCAGATTGGATCAATTTATTGATAAACAAAATATTTTAAGTAGCAGTCAGTATGGGTTTAGAGAAAAAAACTCTACATCAATGGCTCTCATGGATTTAATGGAACAAATAACTAATGCTGTCGATCATAAACAGTACTGTGTTAGTGTTTTTGTTGATCTAAAAAAAGCATTTGATACCATTGACCACACCATTCTCCTTGAAAAACTAAATAAATATGGTATTAGAGGACCAGCATTACAGTGGGTATCTAGCTATTTGAAAGATAGGAAACAGTTTGTGCAAATAAATGATGTTAGATCTGACCTCCGTGATATCACTTGTGGAGTTCCTCAGGGTTCTGTGCTTGGACCAAAGTTATTTATTTTATATGTGAATGACTTGGTAAATGTGTCAGGACTACTTAAATGTGTTCTTTTTGCCGATGACACCACATTTTTCTGTTCGGGTAATGACATAAAACAGATTTTGGATATGATGAAAACAGAATTTATAAAAATACAAACTTGGTTTAAATTAAACAAATTATCTTTGAATTTAGATAAAACTAATTACATGATATTCAGTAACAAAAAGAGAATTGTTGATGACGATCCATTTGAAATTGAAGATGTTGTGATCTGTAAAGTGAGTGAAGTGAAGTTTCTGGGTGTTATCATTGATGACAAACTGACATGGAAACATCATGTAAATTCCATTAAAAAAATAGCTAGATCAATTGCAGTACTGTATAAAGTCAGGGATTTTTTAATTGATAAAGCTCTGCATATGTTGTATAACACAATCATTGCTCCACATTTAATCTATTGTATTGAGGTTTGGGGAAAAGCGTGCAAAACTATTACAAAGCCTGTTTTTATTTTACAAAAGAGAGCTGTAAGAGTAATCACCAGAAAACATTTCAGTCACCCATCAAACACTTTGTTTCTTCAGCTAAACTTATTGAAATTCCAGGAATTGGTAGAATATAGTATTTTATCAGTTATGTATAGGGCTCATAATAACACATTACCTTTAAATATCCAAAGAAATTTTATAAAAAGACAAAGTTATTACAATCTCAAAGGGACAGAGATATTCATCAAACCACAATTCAGAACCAGCTTAAAGGGACGGTCTACCTCAATTCAGGGAGTTCGATTGTGGAATGCTCTGGAGAGTGATGTTAAAAATGCAAAATCAATGTATACATTTAAGAAAAAGGTCAAAAAGGACTTGCTCAAAAACTATATATGATGTAACTTAGTGTGTTTGTGTATTACACTTATGTTGTACTTATGATGTAGCTTAGTGCGTTTGTGTATTACAGTTAGAAAAATTAAGTAGAGTTATTCATTTTGTGACGTAGTTTGTGTATTACAGTTAGAAAAAATTAAGTAGAATTATTCATTTTGTGATGTAGTTTGTGTATTACAGTTAGAAAATTAAGTAGAATTATTCATTTTGTGATGTAGTTTGTGTATTACAGTTAGGAAAATTAAGTAGAATTATTCATTTTGTGATGTAGTTTGTGTATTACAGTTAGAAAAATTAAGTAGAATTATTCATTTTGTGATCTAGTTTGTGTATTACAGTTAGGAAAATTAAGTAGAATTATTCATTTTGTGATGTAGTTTGTGTATTACAGTTAGAAAAATTAAGTAGAATTATTCATTCTGTGATGTAGTTTGAAGGTTATCATTGGTTGAACAAACTGTGAAATAAGGGGCAGATATAATAAGATTTCATCTTCTTTCTGCTCCCTTCATTTTATCCTACTTGTATTCTTGTATCTGATGAAACTGTCTTGTATTGTTCTTTTAAAATGAATGAATAAACATCAAATCAAATCAAACTTCTTTCAACCAAAATCCATAGTAAACTATTTATTAAAATAGTCAAACTTTGTCTAAATTCATGTGTGTATAGAACTGAAATAATTCCTGCTTAAAAAGTTAACTTTGCCTTTAAATAGGAGAATTAAGCCTTGATTGATTCATTATTAATGTTTGTTTATTACTTTAATTAACAGATTCTACTTCAGTGACTGATTCTGATCATTAAAGGGTGAATATATTGATTATTTTGTTGATGGCCAATAAACTGATCAGCTGGTGCCAAACTTTAATGAATGAAAAATAAATAAAACAAATGTAGTGAAGTTGAGATGTTAAAGGTGTCACACTTCTTCCTCCATCTCACCCTTCGTTATTGCTACAAGCTTCTACCCTGAGGCTGTTAGACTCATGATCCCTATCAGGATTATTACTGTGGAAAAAAATTGCTGTAATGCCATTTGATTGTTGATATGTGCTGCTGACTAACCATGCTGCCGATCTCATGTTGCTGATTTATTTCCTGTTGCCATGTTCATTCATCCTCATCTGCTCACACAGACTCATGTTTGTGCTGCTGTTGTTTGGCACATTGTTTTGTACTAGTAGTGCTTAGTGTATTCTTAGTTTAGTGTATTCTTAGTGTATTTCTTAGTTCATATTTTAGATCTTATTATTGTTTATCTTTGCAATTTGTATTTTTGTTTGATGTAACTGGGACCCTGTGTACATAGGTTCATTCCACCTCATGTACCACATAGTATGAATGACAATAACGACACCTTGACCTTGAGAACTGATAGAACAAATGATCCTTCATAGCACCCTCAGCAAAAATGCTTAGCCCCACTTAGCACCTGCAGAAAAATATCTGTGAAGCCGCCACTGTTTTGATCTGTGATCTAAATATTTTTAAGTTTAGAAATCAAGTCTTTTTCTAAACAGTTTTAGTGTTTGTCTTTGTCCACACTCATAAAACACACAATGAAGTAGAAAAAAAAGGGAAAAAAAAGAAAAAGAAAAAAAAAATTTTTTTTCTGGGGGGCCACTGGGGGGGCCAATCAGATGGCTGGGGGGGCACTGGCCCCCCCGGCCCCCCCTCTAGATATGCCCCTGGCGATGAGATTGGGCTCCCACAAACATTTTCCCTCAGACCAGTTCTGAAGATGTTCTGGACCTCTTTAATCCACATGGAGTCTGAACACAAGCCGAGCCGTAGGAACCCCTGCTGAACTACCGTAATACAAACCCACACACGCAGTGGAGCGGACATGTTGATGTTTAAAGATAATTTATCAGCGATGCTTGAGAACATTTAAACGTTTAATCAAACAGTCGATCAGATTCCTTCTTCACGCGAACGTTTTAACGTTTGCTCCGATTGTTTCTGGACTTGCCATATAGTCACCGTGCAACAGGGAGTAAACAACAGCCGGAGCAGCGTTTAGTCCTTTTATGCATTTTCATTTAAATGAAGTGAGCTTCGGTGTTAACGTCACAGTGAAGCTGAGCTGAAAGCTGCAGAAAGCTTCAAACATCTGGATCTTTGTCTGATGAACTTTTTAACGAAGCTTACGACAAAAAGACTCTTAGGAACCCGACATGTACGAGCTGGATTTCCTAACGTTCTGCGTGTGAACGCGACAGATTATAAAAGCAACAAAAGTGGACTTGATTCTGGTTCTGAACTGGGGTTATACGACTTGGACCCGTCTTTTGTTCTGTTCTGGTCCTGTTTACGTGAAACAGCTGGAAGAAGGACATCATGGCTGCACTGGTCAGGTTGCATCATTCACCGCGCAGCCCACGGGCGTGGAGTGTTTCCTCACCTGGATGAGACACTTGCTGACGTCACTGGCGCAGAGGGCCTTGTTGCAGCCGAAGGTAGGGGCCGGTCCTGACAGGAGGAAGAGGAGGAAGAGGAGGGCTGCTGTGGTGGGGAGGATCAGCTGAGCAGGCCTCATCCTGTGGCAGCTCACACCAGCATCCAAGTGAGAAACACCTACAGCAACAAGAAACACAAGTTAGACCCCAAGAAAGGAAAAGTGGACAACTTGACTGTCTCCTCCTGATGACTCTGTAAAAAACATCTGTCTCCTCCTGATGACTCTATAAAAAACATCTGTCTCCTCCTGATGACTCTGTAAAAAACATCTGTCTCCTCCTGATGACTCTGTAAAAAAACATCTGTCTCCTCCTGATGACTCTGTAAAAAACATCTGTCTCCTCCTGATGACTCTGTAAAAAACATCTGTCTCCTCCTGATGACTCTGTAAAAAACATCTGTCTCCTCCTGATGACTCTGTAAAAAACATCTGTCTCCTCCTGATGACTCTGTAAAAAACATCTGTCTCCTCCTGATGACTCTGTAAAAAACATCTGTCTCCTCCTGATGACTCTGTAAAAAACATCTGTCTCCTCCTGATGACTCTGTAAAAAACATCTGTCTCCTCCTGATGACTCTGTAAAAAACATCTGTCTCCTCCTGATGACTCTGTAAAAAACATCTGTCTCCTCCTGATGACTCTGTAAAAAACATCTGTCTCCTCCTGATGACTCTGTAAAAAACATCTGTCTCCTCCTGATGACTCTGTAAAAAACATCTGTCTCCTCCTGATGACTCTGTAAAAAACATCTGTCTCCTCCTGATGACTCTGTAAAAAACATCTGTCTCCTCCTGATGACTCTGTAAAAAACATCTGTCTCCTCCTGATGACTCTGTAAAAAACATCTGTCTCCTCCTGATGACTCTGTAAAAAACATCTGTCTCCTCCTGATGACTCTGTAAAAAACATCTGTCTCCTCCTGATGACTCTGTAAAAAACATCTGTCTCCTCCTGATGACTCTGTAAAAAACATCTGTCTCCTCCTGATGACTCTGTAAAAAACATCTGTCTCCTCCTGATGACTCTGTAAAAAAACATCTGTCTCCTCCTGATGACTCTGTAAAAAACATCTGTCTCCTCCTGATGACTCTGTAAAAAACATCTGTCTCCTCCTGATGACTCTGTAAAAAACATCTGTCTCCTCCTGATGACTCTGTAAAAAACATCTGTCTCCTCCTGATGACTCTGTAAAAAACATCTGTCTCCTCCTGATGACTCTGTAAAAAAACATCTGTCTCCTCCTGATGACTCTGTAAAAAAACATCTGTCTCCTCCTGATGACTCTGTAAAAAACATCTGTCTCCTCCTGATGACTCTGTAAAAAACATCTGTCTCCTCCTGATGACTCTGTAAAAAACATCTGTCTCCTCCTGATGACTCTGTAAAAAACATCTGTCTCCTCCTGATGACTCTGTAAAAAACATCTGTCTCCTCCTGATGACTCTGTAAAAAACATCTGTCTCCTCCTGATGACTCTGTAAAAAACATCTGTCTCCTCCTGATGACTCTGTAAAAAACATCTGTCTCCTCCTGATGACTCTGTAAAAAACATCTGTCTCCTCCTGATGACTCTGTAAAAAACATCTGTCTCCTCCTGATGACTCTGTAAAAAACATCTGTCTCCTCCTGATGACTCTGTAAAAAAACATCTGTCTCCTCCTGATGACTCTGTAAAAAACATCTGTCTCCTCCTGATGACTCTGTAAAAAACATCTGTCTCCTCCTGATGACTCTGTAAAAAACATCTGTCTCCTCCTGATGACTCTGTAAAAAACATCTGTCTCCTCCTGATGACTCTGTAAAAAACATCTGTCTCCTCCTGATGACTCTGTAAAAAACATCTGTCTCCTCCTGATGACTCTGTAAAAAACATCTGTCTCCTCCTGATGACTCTGTAAAAAACATCTGTCTCCTCCTGATGACTCTGTAAAAAACATCTGTCTCCTCCTGATGACTCTGTAAAAAACATCTGTCTCCTCCTGATGACTCTGTAAAAAACATCTGTCTCCTCCTGATGACTCTGTAAAAAAACATCTGTCTCCTCCTGATGACTCTGTAAAAAACATCTGTCTCCTCCTGATGACTCTGTAAAAAACATCTGTCTCCTCCTGATGACTCTGTAAAAAACATCTGTCTCCTCCTGATGACTCTGTAAAAAACATCTGTCTCCTCCTGATGACTCTGTAAAAAAACATCTGTCTCCTCCTGATGACTCTGTAAAAAACATCTGTCTCCTCCTGATGACTCTGTAAAAAAACATCTGTCTCCTCCTGATGACTCTGTAAAAAACATCTGTCTCCTCCTGATGACTCTGTAAAAAACATCTGTCTCCTCCTGATGACTCTGTAAAAAACATCTGTCTCCTCCTGATGACTCTGTAAAAAACATCTGTCTCCTCCTGATGACTCTGTAAAAAACATCTGTCTCCTCCTGATGACTCTGTAAAAAACATCTGTCTCCTCCTGATGACTCTGTAAAAAACATCTGTCTCCTCCTGATGACTCTGTAAAAAAACATCTGTCTCCTCCTGATGACTCTGTAAAAAACATCTGTCTCCTCCTGATGACTCTGTAAAAAACATCTGTCTCCTCCTGATGACTCTGTAAAAAACATCTGTCTCCTCCTGATGACTCTGTAAAAAACATCTGTCTCCTCCTGATGACTCTGTAAAAAACATCTGTCTCCTCCTGATGACTCTGTAAAAAAACATCTGTCTCCTCCTGATGACTCTGTAAAAAACATCTGTCTCCTCCTGATGACTCTGTAAAAAACATCTGTCTCCTCCTGATGACTCTGTAAAACATCTGTCTCCTCATGATGACTCTGTAAAAAACATCTGTCTCCTCCTGATGACTGTAAAACATCTGTCTTCTTCTGATGACTCTGTAAAAAACATCTGTCTCCTCCTGATGACTCTGTAAAAAAACATCTGTCTCCTCCTGATGACTCTGTAAAAAAACATCTGTCTCCTCCTGATGACTCTGTAAAACATCTGTCTCCTCCTCATGGCAGAAAGTTTCTCCTCCTGGAGTCTGAACTTTTGGATCTAGAGAAAAACAAAAACTTGGGACTGTCTTGTTGTAAACATCCTGGAAACCAGCGCTGAGAAGAAATAAACTGTTTCATTCAAAGTAGCAACATCTGGCAACATCAGCTCGCTCCCCTTCACTCCTCCAGGAGAACTTTCTCCGCTTTGTTCCCAGCCCAGCAGCTCACGTGAGGAACAAAAGCTGCCTCGTTTCTTTTTCTCCTCTTTTTGCTGCTTCCAGTTCCTAAAAACGAGCCCGTGAAGGAGCAGAACCGAGGAGTGGACTCACCGTGGCGCAGTTCGCTCGTCTTTGAGGAGGAGGACGGAGCTCGTTTCCTCCTTGAACTCCTCCAGGACGGTGTCTCTGTCCACTAGTCTCTCCGCAGCACAAAGACACAGGCAGCCGCGCGCCTTAAAGGTACACGCTCCATTTTCCACCGCTCCTCTTCCCAGAACCCCGAGGAGGAGGAGGAGGAGGAGGAGGAGTGGTCCGCCTCCCTGCTGCAGAAAAAAAAAAGTCCCAAGAAAAGGAGGTGCGTGCTAAAAAGCGCTGCGTAAGAACCTTTGTGTGGATCTCCTCCGAGCTGTGAAGCGGAGCGGCTCCCCGCTGAGGAGAGACCCGGGGGCTCTGAGGGGCCACTTCCAGCTCCGCGGGGGTCCAGACTGAGGAGGGGCCACAACAAACTAACTGCGGCCAGGAAAAGGCAGATTATTAATAATCTGGTTCTTCAGATTCAGGGCCAGTTTACACGGCGCGTATTTTGAGTGTAACCGCTACTTTCTCTTTGCGACTTTGCTTATCGCCTACACGACGCTGCTGGCCCCCCTCGATGACACCGATACTTTTCTGACCCTGCTCTCAAGGTGGAACTTTTTCGCTGACCCCCCGTTGATAATGTAAACATCTCCCGTGGAGCTTTTGTTTGAACACATGCACGCAGCACGCACGCGCAGACAGCCGGCATTTTAACAATGGCGGTGGACTGGACAGTGGACACACGCACCACTTTCTGAACTATAGCTGATGGAATATATTTTGATTCTCATATTTAATTATTCTACACCTTACCTGCATCTGTGTTGGAAGAGAGCCAGCTGCCTGGATCCAGTTGTCTGTTAACGAGGCAGTCGGACATTTCACGTGTCACGCTGCACTATAACATACTAAATGTGCTATATATTAACAGTTTAACAATAATAAACAGTATTTATGTTAGCGTGGGAGATATTTACATTTATCTGAGCTAAATGAAGCTATCTGGACTCGTTACGTCATGCCTAACAAGCTGCATGTTGAAAATGAAGACACCAGGTTGATTTTTAATTTATTTATTTATTCAACACCACAAACTCATGTCACAAACACTGAGAATTAAATTGAACACTTTTAAAAACACGTTAACCAAACTTTAATAAACTGGACTCTGTTGTTCATCCTGGTGGACACTGGACCCAGATCCGAACCGCCGGTCCGCTTCGTGGAACAGCTTCGACCTCGCAGGAAAAAAATAAAAATAAAACCTCAGTTGGTTGTTCTGTGATCGAACTAAACACAAGGAAACATTATTAAGAACATGGTTTACCTTGTAGCGCTGCTGTAAATCAGCTGATTCTCACGGACTAAAGTCAGACATGTTGACTCGGTTCCGGTCCAGACGTCCAGTCAGCAACTGGTGTGCAGATGAAGCGGTCCACTTGGTGTCAGATCTGTTGACTCTTATCCAAATTCCAGCTTTAACTTGTTGTTAACTTGTTGACAACAACTTGTAGTAGCTGAACTTTTAGCCAGAGAGGAAAACAGGCTGCCTCGTGTGCTTTGTTTACCTCAAGCAGCAGTGGGTGGCGCATGCCCAGTAGTGAAGGTTCCAAAGATCACAGCGCCATCTACAGGCCCAGCATGGTAACTACTAGGGGTGTAACGGTACGCTAAAATCACATTTCGGTTCGGTTCAATTACAAGGAGGGCTCGGTTCGGTTTATTTTCGGTTTATTTTCGGTACAAAAAAAAAAAAGACAAAGTAAAGACTTACAAAATGTTTATTTTGAAAATATGCCAAAAATATGTTTGTATTGTATTGTAGTAATAAATAAAAGTGACCCATTTGGATGATATTTTAAATAAACAGCACTCTACAATAAATAAATTATATTAAAAATAATAAAAATCTTAATGAATACAATAACAGTCAGAACCAGAACAATAAGCAGCAACAGACTGTTTACAATCTTAACTAATAAAGTTTTTGTCCAGTAGCACCAGTGTGGCTGTATTTGTCCTCATTACTCACAACCTCTTCTTGGTGGGACTGGTCCTGGAACAGTTCCAGAGTTCAATTCAGTCATCACACACTTCTTAGCTGCAGCAGGTGATCTCTGGTGGATTTCCCTGAAGTGGAAGGAGAGCAGCTACCTCTGTAACTGGAAATACTGGAAATAAAACACAGAGGTAAAAAAATAAGTTAATAAGATTATAATTTTAAATAATAATAAATTATAAATAATAATTATAATAAAATAACAATACCTCTTGAACGGTTGAATATCTCACTCATCATCAGGGCAGGGTTTAAATCAGCTCCAGGACTTGTTGACCATCAGTTTTAGTTTTTTCATAAAGAGCTGAACTTTTTGACTTAAGTGTTGACGTGATGGATGTCTCATAGCAAGGATCAACTGTGCATTAAAAACTTTCAGACTTAGATTCAGAGCTTTAAAAACTCATACAG
>JBBPBX010058248.1:0-17580 GCA_038048925.1 Garcialebias charrua
ATATATATATAAAGAAAAAAACACAGTTGTTTATAAACACAACTGGAGCGACAGAGATATTAGTCAGAATGTAGTTTACAGTACAGTACAGTACTCATCTAATTTTGCCTAGTCAAAGTAAAATTAGATAGAAGGAGACATTTTAAAGCTTTTTTTTATTTCATATTTACTCATTCATTTGTAACTGAAAAGCTTTGGTCTGAATTCAGGTCATCTGGACAGTTTTTTTCCTTCTATTTTTTAATGCTGAAACGTTTCACCTTCCAGCTGACCCCCGCCCAGTGTACACACACAAAAGGAAGAAAAAAAAGACACGGCATATTACCTAGTCATTCAGGAACGCGATGGCGTTGTAACACGCGGAGGAAGTAAGCACTGTAGTGAATACAGTTTTCCAAAAATGCTGCCCAAAGCTGTACAGCAACGCTGGCCGCTCAGCACATGCGTGTTAATGGAGACGCGTGCAGGCCTCGATAGTCTCAAAGCAAAACAAAGAAACAAACAAAACTCGTAGCATACGGCTTACTTGGATAGAATTTATTTTCTAAACTGTACTGTTCGATTTTCCTTTACATCGTCTGCCGCAGTCGTAGACACAAGTTAGCTTACGTTAGCACAATGTAGCTTAGCTGTTAGCTACATGTACGTCGTGACCACAGAATTCAAGAGAACAAAGCTATAAAACAGAACTAATTACCTTCAACTTCTGAATGGATTGCAGCAAGTTTAGGGCAGGAGTTCCGTGACAAATGGACTGAACACAGTTTAGCTCCGTGATCACCGCAGCACAGACAGTAAACAACAACGGTTGAGATTCAAGCCAGGGCGGTTCAACAAGAGAGGCGTTGACTGGTTGGAATGATCACGTGATACCTCCGCCAATCCAATCATAACGCTCGAGTTCCGAAGTTCTTCTTCTTGTTTTTTAATGGAAGAAAGCAAAAAACACAAGTACTGCCACCTACTGAAATGAATGTGTGACCGCGACGTCGTGGAATAAATGAGGTTTCTTGTAAATGAGTCGATCGAATGAGATATAACCTGCCTAAAGGTTGAATGAATGAATAACAACAACAAACAACAACAATAATTATATTCTTCAAATAAATAATATACATTTGTAAAAAAGAAAAAAAGAATTGAGGAAATGCATTAAAATGTTATTAAAAAACAACAATCTTAATAAATCAATTGTCTAACTGCAAATTTATGGTCCTAAAAGTTTAACTCTGTGAACCAGGTCCAGATAATGTCCAAAACTGACGTTCATACGACGTACAAATGCGGTCATAGTTAGACGTCCTAATTAGACCTTGTTTGCACGTCGGGGCGACGTCTAGAATTGGACTCTCAAACGACGGACAAGTCTAATTTGTAAAAAAAGAAAAAAAAATTGAGGAAATGCATTAAAATGTTATTAAAAAACAACATTCTTATTAAATCAATTGTCTAACTGCACTTTTATAGTCCTAAAAGTTTAACTATGTGAACATGGTCCAGATCACCTCCAAAACTGACGTTCATACGACGTACAAATGCAGTCATATTTAGACGTCAAAAATAGACCTTGTTTGCACGTCGGGGCGACGTCTTCGACCAACGGGCTCTATATAGACGTCACCTCGACGTCCCCTGGACGTCTACTGTTTAGTGGGTTGTTAAAGATCATCCATCCAGCTAACTGTCTATCCATCCATCCATTCAGCTAAAAGTCTATTCATCCTTGTATCTGATGAAACTGTTTTGTATTGTTCTTTTAAAATGAATGAATGAACATCAAATCAAAAATAAGTCTGTATCTCTGTGTTTATCATTGTCCTGGCATTGTCTCCTGTTGCCTCTGTCTCCTGAGTTCCTTGTGATTCCCTGAGTATGTAAGTTTGCTGCCCTGCGGACGCCATTTTGAAGAGTCCTAATGGTGAACTACTTTTTTAAATCCAGCAGATTTGACCATTTCGTGAAACTCTCAAGCTCAGAAAAACTTGTGCTATAACGTCAGCTATGAAATATATTTTTTCTCAGCAAAGAAATAATTGTTTTACCGTGTTTTGTTGTAAAATCCTGGCTTCTTTGGCCGTCGCGGACGCCATTTTGAAGAGTGCTAATGTGGCGAAATTCTATTTTTAAATCCAGACGCGTCGCGTAGGCCCTGAGAAACATCCATAAGTTCACCCTCCATGTTAAAAAGTCTTCGTCTGACTCTTCGAAAACAAGCAATAAGGCTGCAGAGTAACACACTGGCTGCTAACTGATAGAGAGAGCACACACCAAGAGACTGAGGGGGACGCTTTTTTGTGACGGACCACATCCGGCGCTGCTCGTAAATACGTTATTTCGTTTTTACTGATAGATAATTAGTTATTAGCGGTACTGCATTTTAAATAAAAATAGCATAAATCCGCTTATGAATTATAAAACTTAGTCAATCCGCTGTAAAGCTAACAGATTATTTAGCTACGCTACAAGCGGATTAGCGCAACAGCGCTACCTAGCGGTCGGGGGCCCACCACTGTCAGAGACTCTACTTCCTCAGACGGCTGAGACGAGCTGGTCTGAGCAGCCCAGTCCTCACCTCCTTCTACAGGTGTGCAGTGGAGAGCATCCTGTGCTCCAGCATCAACGTGTGGCATGGAGGCTGCACAGTTGAAGAGAGGAAAGCTCTGCAGAGAGTGGTGAAGGCTGCACAGAAGTCTGTTGGAGTCAGTCTCCCCACCATCACAGACATTTACACCTCCAGATGCAGGAAAAGAGCCACCTGCATCATGAAAGACCTCACTCATCCAGCACACTCACTCTTTGCCCCACTCCCCTCAGGACGGAGGTTGAGGAGCATCAAGTGTAGAACCACTAGACTGAGGAACAGCTTCTACCCTGAGGCTGTTAGACTCATGAATAAATAAATAATAAGAATAAACACTGCAAAATATCACATCATGCTGATGCTGATCTGTTTTCTTGTTGCTGTGTTCATCTGTGACCATCTGCTCATACAGACTCATGTTCGTGCTGCTGTTTATAATGATGTTTTTCTATTACATTAGGGCTTAGTGTATTACTAGTTGATGTCTCTCTTAGTTAATCCTAGATGTTATTATTGTTTTTCTCTTGCATTTGTTGTTGGATGTAACTGGGACCTCGTGTACATAATCTCGTTTTCATCTCATGTACCACATGCGGAGCAAATGACAATAAAGACTCTCTGACTCTGAAATGGCATCTACTTTATTCAAAAATTTCTGGCAAAACATTTAAGAAATGAGTTTTCACTGTTAGCAAAATGTTCTGCTGTATTTGACTTGCTGCTGCTGTTGTTTGTTAATTTTTTGGTTGACACAATCTTTCCTATTTATGTATGTCCTCATTAAATTAGGTTAGTAAATGACTTTTACCTGACGCATGTTTAAAAAAATTACAAAATCTTTGTGTGTGTGTGGGGGGGGGGTGTTGTTGGCGCAATGTTTGTCACCTTTTTCATCCCTTCTGAGTTTGCAGGTATGAGACTGCATGTTTTTGGTCTGTGGGAGGAAACCGGAGTACACGGAGAAAACCCACGCAAGCATGAGAAGAACATGCAAACTCCACACAGAAAGACCCCAGGTCCAACCAAGGATTGAACCCAGGACCTTCTTTTTTTTTTTTCTTTTTTTTTTTTTCATTCAACCTTTATTTAAACGGATAAAGGCCAGTTTACACGGCGCGTATTTTGAGTGTAACCGCTACTTTCTCTTTGCGACTTTGCTTATCGCCTACACGACGCTGCTGGCCCCCCTCGATGACACCGATACTTTTCTGACCCTGCTCTCAAGGTGGAAGTTTTTCGCTGACCCCCCGTTGATAATGTAAACATCTCCCGTGGAGCTTTTGTTTGAACACATGCACGCAGCACGCACGCGCAGACAGCCGGCATTTTAACAATGGCGGTGGACTGGACAGTGGACACACGCACCACTTTCTGAACTATAGCTGATGGAATATATTTTGATTCTCATATTTAATTATTCTACACCTTACCTGCATCTGTGTTGGAAGAGAGCAGCTGCCTGGATCCAGTTGTCTGTTAACGAGGCAGTCGGACATTTCAAAAGCTATCTGGACTCGTTACGTCATGCTTAACATGCTGCTGAAAATGAAGACACCAGGTTGATTTTTAATTTATTTATTTATCCAACACCACAAACTCATGTCACAAACACTGAGAATTAAATTGAACACTTTTAAAAACACGTTAACCGAACTTTAATGAACTGGACTCTGTTGTTCATCCTGGTGGAAACTGGACCCACATCCGAACCGCCGGTCCGCTTCGTGGAACAGCTTCGACCTCGCAGGAAAAAAATAAAAATAAAACCTCAGTTGGTTGTTCTGTGATCGAACTAAACACAAGGAAACATTATTAAGAACATGGTTTACCTTGTAGCGCTGCTGTAAATCAGCTGATTCTCACGGACTAAAGTCAGACATGTTGACTCGGTTCCGGTCCAGTCAGCAACTGGTGTGCAGATGAAGCGGTCCCACTTGGTGTCAGATCTGTTGACTCTTATCCAAATTCCAGCTTTAACTTGTTGTTAACTTGTTGACAACAACTTGTAGTAGCTGAACTTTTAGCCAGAGAGGAAAACAGGCTGCCTAGTGGCGGACTTAGACATTTTGGGGCCCCAGGCAAACCTTTGTAAAGGGGCCCTCCCCCAAGTCAGCCTAAATGTACCATTAGGCCCTGCCCTGAAGGTCAAAGATTTTAATGTATATGACAAAGATGAACCCTATGTAATAAAAGTACCGGTAGTGATAATAAAATAACAAAAATAAAATGAACATATTATATCTCCTATTTGACAAAAATATTATTTTGACATCTGACTTGCCAAGTTTTTAAACCAAATTTATTTTAACTTATCTTAGTTTTATTTTCAACTGCTTGTAGTTTTAACTACCTTGGATATTCTAAGGAATGGTTTTTTTTACCAACTTCTAGCCAATATTCTGATGTTTCTGTAGAAACCACACATGAAGTAGAAAAGAAAACCAGTAGTTTGTGCTTAAGAGATGAATGTTTGGACTGGCAGCCTGTGGGCCTCATCCAGCCAGGTCTGGTCTGGTGAGCCAGACTTTGGTCACTTGCGAGCTGGATGAGGCCCACAGGGTGTCAGTTGAATAGCCCTGGAGCTGGCAGATTAATCGTGTGAGGTTTGTATGGGTAACAGTTTACTGGTCTTCTTTGATGTGTGGTTAAAAACTGCATCTGGGAATTTTTATATATATATATTACTGTCAAAGGAAAGAAACTTTACTGCATTGTGTTTTTACAGCATTAAGTGATCATGAATTACCTTGATTATTCCGCTGGACTTCTATGAAAGTTGTCTTCGGTCTTGTTACTGGTCTTTAATGATGCATGTTTAAAGTCTGCATCTGAAAAAACAACAAATATGTTAGTGTAGGATGAAATAAACTCACTTTGTAGCACAGTTTTTACAGCATTAGGTGATTACCTTGATTATTCAGCTGGACTTCTATTTATAAGTTGTCTTCTGATAGTCTGATGAAGTTTTAACGGTCAAATATTTTGTAAAATGGTTGAGAAAATAATCAATATATAACTGTGGAATATTTTAGATCTATTCTATTCAATGTAAAGTCCGAATAATTTAATAATACTGTATACTAAGCTAAGCAAGCAGGGTAGAGAGCTAAAAAGTAGGTAAAATATAAAATCCCCTCTCTCCTTTTTAAGTCAGAAGATTTAAGTTGAATATCTTTTAATTTTTTCATTCATTCAACCTTTATTTAGTCAGGTAAATCTTTTGAACCTCATGGGCTCATTTACGAAAGCGACCTGCTAAAACTAAAGAACAATGAACAGCAGTGATAGAATTTCATTAAACAATAAACAAACAAACAATAAACAATAGAAAACAAAAAGAGAGAAAAAAACAAAAGATTTTTTTTTTTTTTTTAACAAAGTATCAAAAAACTAGCAAAACATTATAAGGTAGACGTATAAAATCAAAGACAGGAACAAATCTGCATTGGTTTTTGCCAGGATTCCAACAGATTCTGAAAACCATTTAGAGAAGTCAAGGTCGAGAGCTTCAGATCTTTTTGTAAGATATTCCATGAAGCAGGAGCAGAGTAGGAGAAGGCCCTTTTTCCAAGTTCAGTCCTCACTGACGGAACACTGCAGGTAATCATGTCCTGAGAGCGCACACTGTAGCTGCACTCACACAGAGACATGTAGGAGGAGATGTATGAGGGCAGCAGACCAAGAAGTGATTTAAAGATGAAAATGTACCAGTGGAAGAGAATATTTTGATACAGAAAGAAAACATGAAAATAGTGGTTCTCTCAGCTGATTACTGTTAGGATTTCTTTTACCCAACCTACAAAATAATTTCTAAAACTCAAACCTCATATTGTGAATCCTCGTCTTTATCTTTGTCTTGAGTCACTGCCTCGGCGCCATTAACTTCTTCCTGGATGATCCTGATGTCCGGTTCCGCCACACTTTCAATGGGCCGCCCGTCATTAGCAGTTTTAGAATTAGACCCATGAAAAAAGTTTGTCAATTTCGGCAGTGAAGAAACATACGTTATAGTTTTTTGACGCTTCTTACGTTTTTCAGCTCCGCTTTCGTATTTTCTTGTTCACTTCATCTTTTCTCCGTCTCCTCTCTCTCCCGCTTCGTTCTCACTCAAGAAGCACACTTAGTGGGTGATGTCATGACGCATGACGGAATAGTCCATTTTTCGCAGGGGGGTACAGAACTCTACCGGTTTTTCTATTGCGTTTTTAATGATCGTTTTTCATCGTAACTATAATTATTTTTATGTTAAACGTACATTAACAAGCAGGAGCAATGTTAGGGATGTAGGTGACGGCTGGGGTCCCTGCTTATTGGCGGCCCCTGCTCATTGGCGGCCCCAGGCAACGGCCTCATTCGCCTGAATGGTAGATCCGCCACTGCTGCCTCGTGTGTGCTCTGTTTACCTCAGGCAGCAGTGGCACGCATGTGCAGTAGTGAAGGTTCCAAAATTCACAGCGCCAGCATGGTAACTACAGTAAATTCATGAGTACGGGGGTGGGGGGGAGAGAGTCATATCCACAGAATTCGCCCATGTCAACGCAAAACTTTCAACCTAATTAACATACCCAAAAGTTGCGTTTCCCCCACACAGTGTCCGTGTAAACAGGGCCTAAGTCACATTGAGCCTCGAAGACTCATTTACAAGTGAGATATGTTGGACAGACAATAAAAGGGGTGAAAAATAACACATAGGGTTTGGAGACAAAAAAAAATCCTAACACATTTTTTACCTTTGTTTGAAGGTCAAAAATGTGGTACCCAAGTATTTGTAGCTGGAGACCACTTCCACCGCAGATCCACTTATGTTCAGTGGGGTGTAGGTGTGTTTGTTCCTTCTGAAGTCCACAATCATCTCCTTTGTCTTCTTCACATTCATGTGAAGCAGGTCCGGCGGCATGGGCGGGCATTGAGGGACATTGCCCCCCCACAGAGTCAGCTGTGCCCCCCCTGACTGGACGACGGGAAGTTTTTTGTTTGTTTGTTTTTAATCTCCAAGTGTACATCTTTCTATTTTTCCTATCTTTGTTTGTCGGTCATACAATTCAACCAATCAATGAAGCCAAGGCAACATTCTAGCCAACTACAGTTCGAGGGGGCGGTCACTGACTTAATGCGCAAACTATTCGTTTTCAAACAGAAACAGCCACGCTCACCATTGTCCGTGTATCATGGATATTCAGACTTTTTTCCAACAAAACAAGAGGACAACGAATGACACTGACAGTGGAATAAATGAGAGCAGACAGGAAGCGGCACCATCCATTTCATTTGGAAACGTAAGCACTGAAGTCAACTCTGGAGTAAACGTTCATGCTAGGATGGTTAGCTACAGCAGCTATAGGGAGCAGAACCGAGCAGTGCTCAGCCAGTCGGAAGAAACGTGAGTGACGAAGGACTTGACCATTGTTGCCAGATAGAGTCCAGGTTTTCTAGCCCAAAAATCTGTTAAAGACCGCCCAAAACCCGCCTGTAGTGTAGTAACGTTAATGTTTTATCGCGAGATCAGATGGACCGGAGAGAGATTAGAAAAGACGGACATGTTGGCTAGAGTAACTTGGAGCACGTGTTAATAAATAAGTATAAAGCAAACTAAACGACTGCTTATTTAAACAACACAACATTTTGGCGACGAGGAGAACGTTTGTCAAGAACCCAGAGGCAAAGAAGGGACAACTGAGACAGAACCATGTCAGATAACGATCAGCAAGCTGCTGCCGGAGGTGCACCTGCTTATGCTCAACTGGTCCCGCCGCTTCCACTGAACCTTGGAGCGTCTGATTTATTCACGGAATCACGGAGTATAAACTGTGGAAGGACTCTTACAGCTTCTTTGAAGTTGCAAGTGGAACAATTCATGCACAAGATTTGGTGAGGAGAGCCACTCTGCTGCATTGTATTGGAGCGCCGACACAGAGGATTTTCGCCAATTTACCTGGAGACAAAGGTACACATGCTCAGGCTGTTGCCGCGCTAGATGCATATTTTACTCCACGAAGAAATATAGTCCTAGAGAGACACAAGTTCAGACAGAGAGCTCAGTGCCCTGAAGAGACAGTGGATGCTTTTGTTAATGCATTAAGAGAACTGGCAAAATCATGTGACTTTGGCACACCGGAGAATGACATGATACGTGATCAGATTGTAGAGAAATGTGTCATGAAAAAGCTTCGTGATAAACTGTTGCAGGAAGACGGGCTAAGTTTAGACAACATTGTCAGCAGCAAGAGCCTTTGAAGCAGCACATGCAGAAGAATGTGGAGCAAAGACGGCAACGTGCCTCTTTTGTCAGAAAACAGGACATTATGCACGCATGTGTTTCAAGAAGAAAAATAAAATACAAACAGAAAAGAGGAGTGATAAATTAACAGAAAAAAAGATGAAGCCAGTGAGAGCAATAATACAGGATAATGCAGATTCAGATGAATTTGTCCATGCTGTTGATCCTGAAGGTACTGAAACAATCAAAGTAAATGGACAATGGCTGAAAATGGTCATAGATATAGGAAGTGGAAAAAACTTCATAGGGGAGGATTTATATAAAAACATTTTCTGCTAAAAATAAACTAAAATCAACTAAGAAGAGGTTTTATGCTTATGCACAAACTACTCCACCTAAATGTGTGGGTTATTTTGAAGCAGAAATTAGATGGAAAGACAATGTTATTAAAGATAACATCTATTTGATTCAAGGAAATGTAGAAGCACTGCTAGGCAGAAAAACAAGCTTTGCATTAAATATACTGAACACAGGAGAAAAAGTAAACACAGTAGAGCAAATAGACAGGTTTGACAAACTTGTTAAAGAGTACCCAGTACCTACTATTTAAAGGACTTGGACAAATTAAAGGTTACAGCCATAAGGTTACAGTCGATGAAAAAGTCCCGCCTGTAGCTCAAGGTTTAAGGAGAGTCCCTTATTCCATGTTAGAAGCTGTAAACCAGGAGCTAGATAAGATGCTCGAACAAGCCCAGATAGCAAACGGATTCCGGACCGGATCCGTTCCGGATCTACCGTAGGATCCGAAACTGAGTCCACTTGCACACCGGATCACAGATCCAGATCGGATATGGCCCGGACCCTATCCGGATCCACTCATTAAAGAGAGTTTTTGGCAGTGATGTCACTAACGCGTTACTTTGTAACGCGTTACTCTGGTCGGACCACTTTTTTCAGTAACGTGTAATCTAACGCGTTGGTATTTGAAAATCCAGTAATCAGATTAAAGTTACTCACTCCAAATTATTGTGCGTTACATTTTTGCCATTTTCTGTAGAACTGTAATTTTATTTTATTTCGCCAATGCGTCTCGGGGGGAGCGATTAAAAAAAAAGACAGGAGTGACGTCAGTCTATGCGACCGCCCGGTGTCTTGTAGCACACGTTAGCATTAAGCTAGGTTTAGCATCTCGCTGCGGTCTCCTGTTTGTTTGGGAACGTTGTGACCAGTGGTGTAGTGTACGTGATACTCGGGTATATGGAGTATACCCACTAGAAAAGCTTAAGAATTTCAGTATACCCACTTAAAAGTGCCCAATGATACATGACATTGGGCACATGTCATTGATATGTTCAACATCAGTCAAATGCTTCCGTAACAATCTATCGGTATGCAGCGCTTTGCTTTGATGCTGTTTTATGAATGATATAACATGTTTTTAATACAAGGCCAACTGTTATGCCAAGTTTGTTGTACATTTATTCTAATATAATTATCAGAGAAATTTAGAAATGTTCAATATGCTTAAAAATCTAAATAAATTGACGATTGCGTTGTACTGCAGTGTACTTTGGTTTCTAAGCACAGTATACCCAGTACAAAAATGTAGACTACACCACTGGTTGTGACTTGTTAAAAACACGAGCGCACATCCAAAACGGTGTGTGGACTTTGTTTCACGGAGACTGGATCTGCAGCAGACAACACGTCTAACTTGAACGGACTTAACGACGTGATCCGAACGTGAACGAGGAACAGCTTGTAAACACTGCTAACAGAGCAGCAGCAGCATTAAAACAGCCTTCAGGTAGGTCAGATCAGTCCAGATCAATAACACAAACTGTAGGACTTTTTAAAGCTCTGGATCTACGTCTGAAATGTTGTTGTTGATGTGCAGGCTTTAAAGGGGACCACAGATGCAAAATTCACTTTTTAATGTTTTTTTTACTCAACTTTGGGTATTTACTTCATAAAAAAACAGTCCTTGTGCCAAAAAAATGCACCCAGTGGTTTATTTACTCTAAGTAGATTTATTTATTTTTGATAAATACACCAGGATTCACACTTCCTGCAGTTATTGACGTCACAGGCCGTAGCCAATCACCTCAAACCTGAGTCCAGCCCCTCACCTAGCAACCCCTGGTTAGGCTCAACCCACTTCTGTATTAAACACATGACTGTTGTTTTTCATGATTTCATCTCATCTTTTGTTTATATGTTCTTAATTTCATGTGTACAGCACTTTGTTGCAGCTGTGTTTTTTTAAATGGCTTTATAAATAAAGTATAATTGTTATTTTTATATTTTAGTTCAATTTTTAGTGTATTTGCGATCGCTCCCAACGCGCAGCCGTCAAAAATTAAACGAGCGGACCCCCGGCG
This sequence comes from Garcialebias charrua, assembly GCA_038048925.1. Classification (NCBI taxonomy): domain Eukaryota; kingdom Metazoa; phylum Chordata; class Actinopteri; order Cyprinodontiformes; family Rivulidae; genus Garcialebias; species Garcialebias charrua. Next base: position 11,180 of record JBBPBX010058248.1, read on the forward strand.
TAGGGACCAGCGGCAACGGGACCCTCTTCTGGCGGATGGAGCGGAGCTTCAATTGTACAGCCTCGCTGCAGCCTCGCAGCAGCGAGGACCTTCTCCTTACTGATTAATTTACGGGAGACACTTGGTGAACTTTGTTGTCTTGACTGGAACAGCGATAACTCCCAAAATCTCCGCGTGCAACGAGCGGAGCTGGCGAACACCGGAAGAGGAACAAGCTAACATTAGCTTCGGATTCGGGTGGTCTCATGCTAAAAGGAGCAGCTAATTGCGGCGCGCTCAGACGGGTTTCGGTAAGTTATCTTAAGCTAGCACTAACAGTAAGTCAAATGAGTAATAAAAAAAGAGCTAATTTTAAAACAACAACACATTACAGATACTGGCTGTTACAGAGGGCGTTAACAGATCGTTGAAGGGCGTGGACTTCAAGAAACCGGTCGTTCAAAACGAAAGTTAAAAATGGCAGAATTAAAAAGGGTATAATTAATTATCTAAGAATTATTTTGTGTATTAAAATGAATTAATATTGTCAAGATAGCACACAGACATAACATAAAAATTTTAAATACCTATATGTGGTCTCCTTTAAATTAACTGAGCGTCTCTAAAACGTCTTCCATCATGTCAACACCAGCCAAAAAGTTCATCACTTTATGAAAAAACTGATGTCAACAAGTCCTGGAGCTGAATAAATCCCTGCCCTGAAGATGACCGAGAGATCCAACCACAAGAAGAGGTATTGTTCTTTTATTAATAATTAACCTTTTTAATTTAAAATGATAATCTTATTCCCAAGTGGAGGAGTTTAAGTATCTCGGGATCTTGTTCACGAATGAGGGAAAACTGGAGCGTGAGATCGATAGGCGGATAGGTGCAGCGTCCGCAGTGAAGCGGGCGCTGTACCGGTCTGTCGTGGTGAAGAGAGAGCTGAGTCAAAAGGCAAAGCTCTCAATTTACCGATCGATCTACGTTCCCACCCTCATCTATGGTCATGAGCTTTGGGTTATGACCGAAAGAACAAGATCTCGGATACAAGCGGCTGAAATGAGTTTTCTCCGCAGGGTGGCTGGACTCTCCCTTAGAGATAGGGTGAGAAGCTCAGTCATCCGGGAGGGACTCGGAGTAGAGCCGCTGCTTCTCCACATCGAGAGGAGCCAGTTGAGGTGGCTCGGGCATCTGGTTAGGATGCCTCCTGGACGCCTCCCTGGTGAGGTGTTCCGGGCATGTCCCACCGGGAGGAGACCCAGAGGAAGACCCAGGACGCGCTGGAGGGACTATGTTTCTCGGCTGGCCTGGGAACGCCTTGGGATTCCCCCGGAGGAGCTGCTCCAAGTGGCTGGGGAGAGGGAAGTCTGGGCCTCCCTACTTAGGCTGCTACCCCCGCGACCCGACCCCGGATAAGCGGAAGAAGATGGATGGATGGATGGATGGATGAATCTTATTAACTATTTTTATTTTTTTACCTGTTTGTGTTATTTCCAGTCTGAGACAGAGGAAGCAGCTGTCTTTTTCCTCTTGAGGGACATCCACCTGCAGCTAAGAAGCGTGTGATGATGACCCTGATGCATATGCTCAATAATCCAGGTAGAAAAATCTAAAAATGCTAAGTCTGGTCCTCTGGACATTCAAAAAACAAAACAGAACAAAAAAAATTGTAGAAACGTTTTATCTTTTGTCCAAAAGACTTCCTCAGTCTGAGATGCTGTATTCATCTCAATCTTATAAATACTGTAGCACCCTCTCACAGTGGATGAACCAGTTTGCTGCTGACAGCTGAAACCAGCTGCTCACGGACCATCAGCCTAACAATGGATAGTTAGCAGCACCCTGATGGTTGTTTGCTATTCACAGAGGGCTGAGTGATACTAGCAATAACAGCATTGTAAGAGGGGGACAGTTGAACCCGGAGGCCTCCACCTCTGTTTAATGATGGATGGTTTCTTTTCACAAAGATGGCCTCCTTTACTCCTCTCTCAAACCATTGTTCCTCTCTATCAAGGATGTGAACATCTTCATCCCTGAAAGAGTGACCTCTGACCTGGAGATGAGTGTAGACCACAGAGTCCTGACCTGATGATGTTGATCTTCTGTGCTGGACCATCCTTTTGGCCAGTGGCTCATGCTTTTATTTATTTTCATACAAACGTATTGTTTACTTGACACATTTTCAAAATAAACATTTTATAAGTCTTTTTTGTAAAAATATTATTTGTTTAGTGAAGTCAAGAAAGACTACTGTATTTTGTTTTTTGAATATTTATTAGTAATTATTTTATTAAAACATTTAAATTTTTTATGTATTGTGACAGAGGGTTCTTGTCAGCGGCTGCTGAAAGTAACTAATAAAGTAACTTAGTAATCTAACTTAGTTACTTTCCAAATCAAGTAATCAGTAACTTAACTAAGTTACTTTTCCCAAGGACTAATCAGTAACTTAACTAAGTTACTTTTTCAATGTAACTATGCCATCACTGGTTTTTGGGTACATCCGGCCCGGATCCGTTTTGGACCCGTTTATGTTACTCATATCGGAGGTGGACTAATTTGGTCCAGAACCTTTATTTATCATGAATTGAGAGAAGTAGCTAAAAACTTGTATACCAGCTCCAAAAAGACTCCATACATCTAACCAGTTTAACATTGAACACATGAAAATAATTTATTGTGAAGCTGCAAAATACCTAAAATTGGGTTCTGAGTAAATTTACAGTTTTGAGGCTGCACAATGGCGCAGTTGGTAGTACTGTTGCAGGTGTTAAAAATCCCAGCCAGGGGTCTTTCTGCATGTGTTTGTATGTTCTCCGTGTACATGCATGGGTTCTCTAGGTACTTCATCTCGTCTGTTATCCACAAACTATGCTGTACTGTTCTCCCTACTCTATACCAGGACAAAACGAAGCCCCTTTTTTCATTTATCAAGACTTTAAAGTTTTCACTTTTTAACCCAGGAAAGTTAGTTAACAGAACTCAAAAATTTAAGTACAAGATGAGACATTTTTAAAGGTAACAAAAATCAATTTTTATTAGTTTGTTGCCCTTGATCTAAGTACAGAATACATGTACGGTACTCAGAAATGTTGACTTTGTATTAATCAAAGCACATGAAACAAAACTTACAAAAAATCTGAAGCAGCTGATAATGTTTAAATACATCAAGTAGAACAAACTTGAAATGACTACACTGTTAAAATAAATAGGGTGGTTAAACTTAAAAACTTGAGTTCAAAAGCTGCCTTAAAAACAAGTTAACGCAACTTCAAATAATGTTTTTTTTTCTTCCAACTTAGGATGGCAAGCTAGAAAAGTAGCCCAATTTATGATAAGTCATTGTTTAAATATAATAATAATAATGTCACATTTGTCATCTGTGTATGTTTCCATACAAGACGAAATTAGTCTCTGCATTTAACCCAACCACCACCAGGTGGGGCAGTGATATGATACCATAAGTTGAAATGACTAACTATAGAACATTATTCATTCTCCAAAAATTGAGTACCGGTACTCTTGTCAAGTAAAATTACAATCATATTCTATTTGAACTCAAATAACTAAGTTTTACCCTTGTTTAATTAATGTTTACCCGTACTTGTTGTATGAACTTCATACTCTGAGTTTAAACAACTTGCAAAGTTACATTATCCATTCATAAAAACTTGTTTTCATTTGTTAAAGTAACCAACAATTAAGGGCGAAATATACCTGAGCGTACAAGCAGTACGCCTATACGCCACGTACGTACGCCAAGGCAAAAGCGTAGCCCCCGCGTAGCCCCTCGGGCACAAACGCGCAAAGCTTTTTTTTTACGAACGCGATGTGCGGTGTCTGACCATAAACTTCCCCGGCGCCGGACTGTTTTGTATGTTACACAAATGAAATAAATTCCCCTTCTTTATCGCTGATCGGGCCTTTTCTTTTGTTTTTTTGCCTAAAGTCAAGTATTCGCTTCTTCCTCCGTTCACTCGATGACTGAAATGAATGAATTCAGGTCCTACCTGGGTGTGCGATGTTTTAAATATCCCTGGTGGGCTGTGTGCTGCAGGAAAAGCACTCCCTGTTATTATTTTTATTTCTGAGAGAACTTTTTATAACATATATAGTAGAAACACCGTATCAGAACACCGCAGAAGTCTGAGCGAGCTGCTCATGAGCTGACTGAAAGCTGTCAATCATTTCAGTAGGCGTGTCAGCAAGTGACCAATCAGCGAGCTCAGTTGAGTCCCCTCCGCGCGCAGCTGCTCATATTACAACAAGGATCTGGAGCGAGAACGAGAGCGTTTGAAAGCTGATAAAAGCCGAGCTATAGCAGCGAAAACATGCGCACAAAATGCGCGCGTACAGTGGCGTACTTCATGTACGCTGAGGTGTAGTCCAGGCTTTACTGTATACTCGATATATACTTTCAACTCTCATGTTAAAGTTAATTTGACATACCAATTCCCTTTTTGAGTTCATTTAACTCAAGATTTTAAGGCAGCAATTGAACTTAAAATAGCAATTTAAGTAAACTAACATTTCCAAATATTGTTCCCTGTCTCCACTAAGAATGCCAAGTTCACCATTTTCCTAAAAATAATTACACCAAATACGCTTCCATTTCAAATATGAAACATTAATTTTTATCTTTCTCTATCAAATACAGATGAGACCAGCCTTAAATCAAGTGTAAAAGAAAACATTTGTCCAAGACAAGCAGAAGTGTTGACATTTATTGGAGGACCGAAACTGACAAATAAAAACAGAAATACCATATGTATATACATATATATATATATATACATATATATATATATATATATATATATATATATATATATATATATATATATATATATATATATATATATATATATATATATATATACATACATATATATACATATATATACATATATACATACATATATATACAAACATATTATATATATATATATATATATATATATACACACATATACATATACTGTATACATATATATATATATATAAATACATATACATATATATACACACATATACATATATACACACACATATACATATATACACACATATATATACAGGTAGTCCCCGACTTACGAGAGAGTTCCGTCCCTAGGGGGCGCTCGTATGTCAAAAATTCGTAAGTAGGATCACATAGTAAAAAAATATATATATATATATTTTTTTTTTATTTACTATTTTTTATTTTTTATAAATGAATACATGTACAGTACTGGACAGTCACCAAGCACTTAGCCTATCCTAACACAGTTTTTAAAGATGAAGGAGTCAGTTGAATTGTCTCCTTCCTCCCTGCAGGCTCCATTCCCATAAAGGGAGCTAGCTCCCTTTATGTGAAAGGGAGACAATTCAACTCACTCCTTCATCTTTAAAAACTGTGTTAGGATAGGTTAAGTGCTTGGTGACTGTACAGTACTGTACATGTATTCATTTATAAAAAAAAAAAAAAATATTAAATTTTTTATTTTTTTAAATGAGATGCATACTCGTAAGTCCGGGACCTCGTAAGTAAAAGCGCTCGTAAGTCGGGGACTACCTGTATATGTATATATATACAATATATATGTATGTATATATGTATGTATATNTTTTTATAAATGAATATATGTACAGTACTGGACAGTCACCAAGCACTTAGCCTATCCTAACACAGTTAAGGAGTCAGTTGAATTGTCTCCCTCCTCCCTGCAAGCTCCATTCCCATAAAGGGAGCTAGCTCCCTTTATGGGAATGGAGCTTTATGGGCTTTATGGGAATGGAGCCCTTTATGTGAAAGGGAGACAATTCAACTCATTCCTTCATCTTTAAAAACTGTATTAGGATAGGCTAAGTGCTTGGTGACTGTCCAGTACTGTACATGTATTCACTTATTTAAAAAAAAAAAAGTTTTTTTTTTTTTTATGAGATACATACTCGTAAGTCCGGGACCTCGTAAGTAAGAGCGCTCGTAAGTCGGGGACTACCTGTATACAGTATATATATATATATATATATATATATATATATGTGGGAGTGGTGGCGCAGAGGTTAAGAAGGTGCGCTTGTGATCGGAAGATCGCCGGTTCAAGCCCCGGTACCGACAACATCAAAGATGTGGGTGGGATAAGTGAAGCGGTCACACCTGTCTCCACCCTCATCTGCCCCACTCTGGGCCCTTGAGCAAGGCCCTTAACCCACACCATCTGCTCCCCCGGGAACCCTAGATATCAGCTCTCTACTCCACACAGAGGGCTGTGGTTGCTCGGTGGTCTGTGGTTGTGTCAGGAAGGGCATCCGGCGTAAAAACAACTGCCAAATCTTCGTGCGACTAGATCGCTGTGGTGACCCCTAACGCAGGGAAAAGCCGAAAGAAGAAAAAAAAAAAATATATATATATATATATATATATATATATATATATA
>JBBPBX010058250.1:0-22164 GCA_038048925.1 Garcialebias charrua
AAATAAACAATAATTAAATATTTCAGAAATAATACTAAACGAGAAGAGTTAAACAAATGAGCCGGCCTTTTCAACATTAGAAACATGCATTCAACTATCCAGAAATATTTGAATACATTGCACAAATACCTAAAAATCTTGAATTATAATTAAAAAGATAAATATTTGTGACAGCAGTAAGGTCATGGTTTGTGCAGAGCCCATCAACAAAAGCAAGGCAGTGTTAGGAACTTTGGGGTTAATTGAAGTAAAGTGTATCTACTGACCCGTATGAATGAGGTGAATGAGCTGCCATTACACCAGATGGAATAGATTGGCAGCAAGAAGTTTGGGTTACCCGCTCAGCGTTCACTGTGAGACTCAGTTACAGGATAAAGTGAACAACTGTAGTAACAGCTTTTAGACCAAATATGAAGCAGGAGGTTTCTGGTATTAATTATGCAAGTCCTTCTTATTTGTCTTCCAAGAGAAAATTTGAAATGAAAACAAATACTTCATGTTGATATTTTTAAGTGAAAAATATTGTTTACTGGAAAAATAACAGTGAATTTGAAAAGGTGCCACTAAAAGTAAAATACTTACCAGTTTGTACCTCGGTGCTTCATCAACAATCAGTCCAAAAGAAGCTCAGACATCTTATATTCAAACTTCATTCAACATACAGAAGCGTTCTCATTCATAAATGAAGAACCTTCGTCTTGGGTAAATGCTCTTCCTCTCCCTGCAGAGTTTGATTTGAAGTTGGGAGACTCTGCTGACATACGAACGCTGTGGCTGCTTGCGGGCTGCTAGCACAGCCACATCTATAATTCATGCGTTGAAGTTGGGGAAAGTGCTGAAAAGAAAAAAAGACCCGTTGCACTCTTCTTTACTCCGGCACTACTATCTGCCTTTAGAGAGGCCTTTCTCTGGCCGCCACAGGTCATTAAGCCAACAGCAGGGATAGCCTTGGCATTTCTGGGCACAATAAATATTTAACCATCCAGAAAGAGCATTTGACAACATTAAAAACAAACATTGCACGATGAAGTAATAACTCGTGTTTGTCCCTTTTAATCATCTTTAAAGTATTTTGCCAGGAATGTGTGATGTGGATTTTGGAAATATAGAACAACAGTGGAATGAATGTAAAGGCTGCTCACCAAAAATGTTTATTGCAGAAGACTTTTTTCCCCTCATTATTGCAATTGCTCTGGTCCCCTATGAAACACTTAAAACATCCTTTGAGTACATTGTAGGATGTGAAGCAGTTTAACCTGTCACAACCTTAATTACTTATTCAAGACTAGTTCAAGTTCAAAGAATAGTAATTGTTATTTATTCACGGATTCTCTTCTTTTTGAGTTAAACATATCTTGTGTGACCAGATGAGATGTATAAGTGACCATGAGACGTTATTATATTTGACCCATCAAGGAAATGCGGTCATTTATTTACAGATCATTAAAATAACATCATAACATGTACACGTTGATTGATTGATTTCAACTTCCTATAAATTAACATCAACAGATGAAATTACGCGTCCATAATTTCTACTAGTCCACGTGTATTCAAGGAACAACAGATCAAGTAATGAGATGGTAATTAACTTATATCTGAAGGCACTTTAACTTAAATGTTACTGGCAAAGAAATAGATTAAGGAAAAGGAGGAAGAGGGGAAGTTATCTTTGAGTGAGTTTCAACCAGGACATGGCAGCTCTTCCATGCGATAGCCAGCTAAACCCATGCTTGGTAAATAATCAGCAACTCGTTACCTTGCGAAGACGGTCAGTCTCCTTTGGGTCCGGTTACGTCAGTTTACCTTTACAGCGTCTCGCAGTGTCCGCCTTGATCGATTGAAATAGCAGCAGTTCCGGTTGATTTTCAAAAGAAATTATTCCTCAGAAAGAATTTTTACTCACAGGTTTGGAGCTTTTAAACTCGATTGGATATACAGCGAACGTGCTGTAATCCGAACTGATGACGAGGTCGTTGGCTCATGACGCCCGTTCAACAGCTCAGCGCCGAGTCCAAGAAGATCATGACTCCTTCAACTCCTCAACGCAACTGATGAGTTCAAGGAAGTCAGAGCTTTTAAAGAGAGCTTGACTTCCTGATACTTGCTCCCTCCCGATTGGTTAGCAACCAGGAAGTAGGAGGAGATTAGTGGAGGTCAGAAGGAGGTTATGAAGGAGAAGGGATGAGGAGACAGATTAGAGTAGATGTCAGTTTTTATGATTAAAACTGATTAAACTGTCTCAACACTTTAAAACAAATACTGAAAGATCACTTCGACCTGTCCTTCGACTTAAACAAAGTCTTTGATTGTCAAAATATTGAACATAATAATGATAATACAATAACTGGAAGGTTATTCTTTTGATTATTTGAATTAGAACAAAAATACAGAGTCTCTGAAGATTTTCCAAGAAAGAGATGTCTCACTGAAAGTTTTCAGAGAAAGAGGTGTACCACTACAACACTGTCAGATCAATAGGCATCAAATTGTTTTCATACCACAAGGAGAATGGGGATTCGTAGAAATAAAAAAAAAGGAAATTCAATGCCTAATTTAATAGTTTATAGTTTATCCAGAATTAAAAAATGTCTAGTCTAAGTGAAGTGGTGTAAACAAGTTGTTCTCAGTTAGTTTTTGCCTCTCTCTCTCCAGGTCTTGTCACTTGGAGCTGATGTGCTTCCAGAGTACAAACTGCAGACATCTCGCATTGACAAGTTCACAATCCTCCACTACAGCCCGTTCAAAGCCGTGTGGGACTGGCTGATCCTGCTGCTGGTCATCTACACGGCAATCCTCACTCCTTACTCTGCTGCTTTTCTCCTCAATGAGCACGAGGAGCAGAGGAGGCGTGAGTGTGGCTACTCCTGCAGCCCACTAAATGTAGTGGATTTAATGGTGGACATCATGTTCATCATCGACATCCTCATAAATTTCAGGACCACTTACGTCAACCATAACGAAGAAGTGGTTAGCAATCCTGCCAAGATAGCGATCCACTACTTCAAAGGCTGGTTCCTCATTGACATGGTGGCAGCGATCCCTTTTGACCTTCTTATCTTCGGCTCTGGATCAGATGAGGTTTGTTGCCTATAATCGTGTTTTTGAATGTTTTTCATGTATGTTCCAGAAGTTCAACAATTAGTACTTGGATTGAATATATAAAAGTGTGTATATATTTGTTTATTTTATTATTTTTTTCTGAATGGTTCACATTTTAGAATATTTTACAAGGATTAGTTGCTTAAAGTATGGCAATAAATGATGCATTTATGTGAGGACCAGACCAACAAGACTGTCACAGCTTACATGGCAGAGATTGCCATTGGTCGGCTTGCTGCCAGGTCTGTTGGCTTTTTGTTTATTTATTTATGATGGGATATTTCCCCTAAGGCTCTGGATCCACTTCAGGGCTTTATCGTGCTTTGTGGGCACTCCATTACACCAGAAAAGCTCCTGATTACACACCATAATCATCTTTTCTGTCGCTGCTGCTGCTGCTGCTGAGTCAGTTCACTGGATCACAACAAATCAAAGGGAAGCTGGACATCTGCTTTTGTTTTTGTACAACAAAGTAGCAGAAATAATGACTTTAGTCTGTAACAAACAAGTTTTGATAATAGTATGCTGAGTCATAGTTCTGAATTTATACGTTTTAATGATCACACAATCTTCCTTTTCATTCCTGAAATAAAAGTATTTCAACTGCAGATGTTTTTTTAAAGGCTCATTTAACTTATCAGCTAAACAAAACTGGCATATAGTCAATTAGTTAAACAGTTTAGTTACTTTGAAAATATGTGAAATACATTTTAATACCATGCAAAATATGTTAACTATAAAATCAAACACACTCAGCAAACCTGGAATCATGCTGTGATAAATGATTATGACAAACAGAAACATCACTTTAAAAGCTCTTTTAATCTGTATTTAATAGAATTAAATAAAAACGTTGTCTTGAGTTGAACCCATGCATTTTGTTCCTGTTAGGAATGAACACACCAGACAGAGGTTTTAACCCTAATGTTCCCATCTAACATGATTACAGATTTTAAACAGTTTAATTTTATCCTGTTTGTCTTTCAACAAACTATTTGTTTTATTTTGTAAGTTTAACAAAATATAAAGCATGCTGACGAAAGCAATTTTAACAGTTAAAATGCACACAACTGCAGTATTCTGTTGAAATCCAGACTTGTCTACACCCATAGATGCATTGTAATTTAAAATAAACTCAGTTTAGATCATTAAATGTACATAAACAGTTGAGATACTTTGAAGCAAAAGTAGACATATTTTTATGCAGACTGAGTCCTAAGAAAAAAAATTGTCAAGAAGTCTTACGTTTCAGAGAACACATTTTTGTACAGTCGTTACAGCGAGCATGCCATTGTGACAGGCGGACATTTTCCTAAAATAGCCACAATTGTGGCAAAAAGCAATAAGTGAGACTGGAAACCCCCCGACTTGTATATTTTGTGTATTTATTATAAAGCACAAGTCATAAGTAGAATATTCTATACCCTCAGGGTTTGACAGTAAGAAAAGAGTGGAGTGAGTATTTATACATTTTGAGAAACCCGTCACACTGATTATCAGAATGAGTTACAACAAAAGTGCCATTTGTGGACAGAATACTGCCAGAAATATACAAATACTTCTGTCTGGGGATTGAAATGACCTGAACTCTCACTGCTGAAGACAGCCTACCCAACAAACTGTATATTGTGAATTTGTTAAGCAATTTAAAAGCGGACTCTAAAGATATGGCTAAGGGATGGGCCAGAGTGTGATTCTGATGTATGATGAATTTCAGCAAAAATACAATAGTATTATGAAAAAAGTGTATCAGATGTTCTTATTCTTATTACTTTAAAACACATTAAAATTTTTACTAGAACCTCCTTCTTCCACCTGCGTAATATCACTAAAATTAGAAACATCTTATGTAAAAATGATGCAGAAAAACTGGTGCATGCATTTTTCATGTCTAGACTGGACTGTTACAATGGTTTGTTATCTGGGTGTCCAAATACTTCTTTAAAAAGTATTCAGTCAATCCAAAATGCTGCTGCCAGAGTCTTAACTGGAGTTACTGGCAGAGATCATATCTCTCCAGTTTTAGCTTCTCTCCACTGGCCCCCTGTCAAGTCCAGAATATACCTGTAATTCAAAATCTTACTTCTAACCCACAAAGCCCTCAACAACCTAGCTCCATCTTATATTTGAGATATTATTGTCTCATATTTTTCTAACAGAGCACTTCATTTTCAGACTGCAGGTTTACTTGTGGTTCCTAGAGTTTCCAAAAGCAGAATTGGAGGAAGATCTTTCAGTTATCAGGCTCCTCTCTTGTGGAACCAACTTCCAGTTTCTGTTTGTGAGGCTGACACATTGTCCAGTTTGAAGAACTAGGCTTAAGACTTTCCTTTTTGATAAATCCTATAGTTAGTGTTGGCTTGTTGTAACAATTACCACTATAGGCTTATACTAATGGAGGACAAATTGACCACATTTCCTTAAAAGAATTGTTAAAATTGAATTGTTTTCATTTGATACCATTTCTATCTTCACATGTGATTCTTGACCTGCCTTTGTGTATCTGTTCCTCTCAAACCCAGCCGGTCAAAACAGATGGCTGCTTGTCCTGAGCCTGGCTCTGCTAAAGGTTTCTTCCTCATGAGGGAATTTTTCTTTCCACAGTCACCTTCATGCTTGCTCAAGATGAGTTCTGAGATTAATTAAATTCAAAGTGGTCTGCTCCTCAGATAAATAGTGTTAAATTATAATTTTTACATGTGAATGTTTCTGTCCACTGCCCTGAGATGACTTCTGTTGTGACTTGACTCTATATAAATAAACTGAATTGAACTGAAATTAATTTAAATGAAATTATTACTGATGCTAAACTCGTGTCACATATTGCTATTAAAAAAGTTGTTATGAATATAATATTAATTGATATCTGCTTTATGTTGGTGCAATAATGTAACTATAAATGTGTCGACCATATTTCTTCTAATATCATCACTGTCAGCTAAAACAGACAGAGTATTGTTTTTAAAAATCCACAAAGTTTGATTAGCAAAAACAACAATGGCCTATAAGGCAATTTTAGCCACATTACTGAAGTGAAAATGCTCATTGCTCAGAGTTTTGGCTTTTTAAAATAATTTTCCTCTTTTTAAAGTTGTGTCGGAGCCTGCCACACTATGCTGGTTATTTATTCAGGTTTTCAGACTCAACACTGAGCCTGCAGTTTGATGCACAGAAAGGCATGCTAGTTCTCAAAGTTTGCTGCAATTTGTTGTTTTAAAACTGTGTTACCTTGAAAATAATGGATGGCACTACAATGACCCTTGTTTTAAAGATAAAAGTGTTGTCCTATTTTACGCTCATTCACAGCTGACTGAGAGCTCACACAGCCTGAATGTTACTTTATGTCAGACGTCACCTGAGAGATTCCTGGACATCTTTAGAGACAGTTTAAACAACAAAAAACAATGGCCCTCATGCACGAACCGTTCTTACGCACAGATTTGTGCTTAAACTGTGCGTACGAGTGATTTAGGATCATTTGTGGCATCCAACAATGTTTTCGTATCCTAGGATTTTTTTCAGATACGAACAAAATCTACGTGTGGTCCCGACCTGTCGTATATTTTACGAGGAGTCGGTCTGCTGTTATCCAGACGGCCTTTTCTCCACTAATAACTTTATATTTCGTTATTTAGAAAATATTTTGAGTTTAAAAACAATTAAATGCAACCACACATATTGGTTTAATTAAAGCGGCTTCAACACCCCCCCCCCACGTCCACCACCTTGCGCCACCCGCGCGTGACCCCCCGCGCCACTCATGTCGACCACCGTGTGCCACGCAACGCGCCCGCGCAACCACGCCACGCGCCCCCACCCCGCGCAACTCATGTCGACCACCGTGTGCCACGCAACGCGCCCGCGCAACCACGCCACGCGCCCCCACCCCGCGCAACTCATGTCGACCACCGTGTGCCACGCAACGCGCCCGCGCAACCACGCCACGCGCCCCCACCCCGCGCCACTCATGTCGACCACCGTGTGCCACGCAACGCGCCCGCGCAACCACGCCACGCGCCCCCCCCCGCGCCACTCATGTCGACCACCGTGTGCCACGCAACGCGCCCCGCGCCCACGCCACGACACACACACACACACACACACACACACACACACACACACATACACAGCGCCGCTGCAGAGACAGGGGAGAAAAAAGCGAAACCAGCTTATTCAGTCGTTTCATGTCATTTTTAATATAAACTGCCTGTTGACTGTGGGCGCTCACTGATGTCATCTGTATTCTGTGTGGGTCTGCGCTCAGATCCGGGGCTGACACTATGATCAAAGGCGAGTCAATTTTAATTCGCCAAACGCGTTTGTGTGTTTTCTGACGCATAAAAGCCGGAATGAATGGACACTTCCTGCTCGCGGTGGCAGGAAACTATATCCTTATATGGTGTTTTGAGGGGTGGGAATTATGTAAATAACCTCCCGCGAGCACGCGCAGGTGAGTAGAACAGGTGGGATTCATCATTATTTACACAGCTCATATACACACATTTCCTGACGATAGAAGACTTTGTTGGATCTGACGTGGCATGTTCGTACGAACGCTTCGTACGAACAAAAGTAGGAGAAATTTAGGATAAAAATACGAACATTTTTGTGCATGAGGGCCAATTGTGACAACCTTTTAGTGGTTTTGAAACCAATACATACAAAACTGGAAATCAGCCACACTTTTTTATTTATTTATTTTTTATTAAAAAAAAGTTCTGTCCAGTTTTGATATTGAGGTTTCCCCTATTTAGGTTTAAACTTCAATGCAGGATGTTGTTCAGATTTTGGCTATTATTGTAGTTTTATTCTATTGTGCTTTTACCATTGTTCATAATAATAATAATAATAATAATGTCACATTTTTGTCATCTGTGTATGTTCCCACACACTCTGCCATGACAGTTCCTTACCCCTTAGACTTCAAGTATCTAACCATCCATGCATACTGCTATAACTGTTAAATGTTCCTGTACTTGTTTTAATTCTTTATACAATGGTGCAGACTTCTTGCTGTCCTGTTGATGCACTGATCCTGAGTCTGCTCAGAAGTCAACCATGATCTTATGCACTTTTATCTTTCTCTATAGTCATTAAGAAAAGGTTCAGCAATGAAAATGTTTAGTTTTGACAAAGGTATCATTCACACCTCTACTGAAAATACTGATAAACTTCCTCACTGTGCATTTTGTTTAGACAACCACTCTGATTGGACTGTTGAAGACTGCGAGGCTTCTGCGGTTGGTGCGTGTTGCCAGGAAGCTGGACCGTTACTCTGAGTATGGAGCTGCGGTCCTGATGTTGCTCATGTGCATATTTGCCCTCATTGCCCACTGGTTGGCTTGTATTTGGTATGCTATTGGCAACGTTGAGAAGCCCTACCTGCAGCACAAAATTGGCTGGCTGGACAATCTGGCTGTGTCCATAGGGAAAAGATACAACTACAGTGACCCTAGCTCTGGCCCTTCCATCAAGGACAAGTATGTCACCGCACTTTACTTCACTTTCAGCAGTCTCACAAGTGTGGGCTTTGGGAATGTGTCCCCGAACACCAACTCTGAGAAGGTCTTTTCCATATGTGTCATGCTAATTGGCTGTGAGTATATTATTTTCTGTTTACAGCATGCATCTGCTCTCAGTGTTGCTTTCTTATTCTGCATCCTCTAAAAGTTGTTACTGGAATATTTTAAATCAAACTCTAGGTAAAACTTTGTTTATGGCAGCATTTGCTTATTATTATTGTTTTGTTTTTTTCAGCATCAAACTAACAAAACTCTTTGTGGAGTATAACTCGCTCATTGTTTGAATTTCAGCTCTCATGTATGCCAGTATATTTGGAAACGTCTCTGCCATCATCCAGAGGCTGTATTCAGGGACGGCTCGCTATCACGCTCAGATGTTACGGGTCAAGGAGTTCATCCGCTTTCACCAGATTCCAAACCCACTGAGGCAAAGACTAGAAGAGTACTTCCAGCACTCGTGGACCTACACCAATGGCATTGACATGAACACGGTAATCTAAAAAAGCATATACCTGTCAGTGTAACTGTAAAAGATGACCAGTAATATAACTGGACTGCATGAAAATAATGAACTATGCGAAGCTAAAAGAGCTTTATTTTCTCTTGTTTGCTTTTCACTGGGATGGACATCTCTTCATTGGTATAAGAGCAGGAGGTACATGTCTTTTATTACTTATGTTTCTGGTTTCTTTTACCTTTTTGTCTAGATTTTTTTTTTTTCCAGAATAAAAAGGTACATTTCAGAATAAGAAAACATTCTCTACACAAAGCAGAAATTATGTTTGGTATATGTGGAACAATATGACTAGTCCCTCTGTATGCCTGTTTAACCATGTCAGGCAGAAATAATATGTCGAAAACGAAATTAGCTTTCATTTAAAATGCATTTTCTTAAAACATAAAACTATAAAGTCAAATTTACAAGTATTTATTCCGTTACTAGGGTGTGTACAGTTTTTGAGAGTAGTTTTGGGTGAATGAATTATGAAAAATGTTAAACTACTTTCATTTAGAGTGCTGTATCTGTGGTTTTGTTGAATTAGAATAAGAGTTTTTATATACACTTGGCATTTTTCATACAGTCACTGTGCTTTTGCAGTGGCCCAGAACAAATTAACAGCTGGCTCTAGAGTGGGCATTTTGCATTTTTTACTCTTTAAGTGACCGCATCCGTTACTGTAAGAAGAGTGGGGATTAGGCTCAGGGCTCTTTAGTCAGTTTAAGTCAGCAAACATGCTGCTAAATGTACTAGCTAAAACCTCCACACTTTGTCTTTATATTAATAAAATATAACACTAGGTGTCCCATACATTTGGGATTTTGAAATTTACACCAGCTTGCATTTGTGTCAGCTGATGTCTATACATTTACATTTTTTATTCTCATCCATTTTTATGTTTAAAAAACAAAAACTTTAAATGATTGGACTATCTAAAGTTTCTTTGGATTTTTTTATTGCATGACAGAAAAATAATTTCCTACGTACTTGTAATGATTCTGTTTGTTTGTTGTTGTTTGTTTGTTTGTTTGTTTGTTTCCCTTTGTTGCAAAAAGCATTTCAAGCAGCCAGTGATCCATCTGACAACCTTAAGGAATACATGATCACAAAGTTATTTCTTAAAATACGCTAAAATCATCTTGAATCAGATCAGATCTTTATGAGTTTTAACAATTTGGCTATTAAAGAAACAACGTAACTAGTTTCTAACTAGGGGCCGAGATGGTGTAGAGGCAGGGCAGCCGACTCAGGACCAGAAGGTCTCGGGCTAAATTCCTGTTCACGGCATACCTCGTTGTGTCCCTGGGCAAGACACTTAACCTCGAGTTGCTCCCGATGGGACAGGCAGCGCCTTGCATGGCAGTCTACCGCTACCGGTGTATGAATGTGTGGATGGTTGGTACTGTGAAGCGCTTTGGGGCCCCTCAAAGGGGGCTGGAAAGCGCTATACAGTACAGTACAGTATAAGTAAGCTCCATTTACCATAGTTTACACAATTTCATGCTTTTTATTCAAGTGTTTTCTAGCAGTGACTGTAACATCTGTGCAACATCCCAAATGTCGGGATTAAATTAGCCAGATTAACAATAAATGGACTGATGTTGAACCTGTTTTGTAGCATCGGCCGCAAATATAACAAACTAGCCAACAAAAGGGGAAAATAACTGTGACATTTTTTTTTTTAAATCACCATTTCTGAACATTACTACAAAGCAAAACATTTTTTATTATGTTTTTTACTACAAGTATTATGTTTTGAGAAATATCACGATTTTTATCTTTTTTTTAATGTTTTGCACTTTTTGAACCAGTTTTTAGTTGTTTTGCTGGGTTTTCTGAATTTGAAGGATGAGGGGGTGCAAGCTGTTACATTCAAGTCTGTGTCTAAATTGTTCACATTAGTCACGTATCTCGCCCTGTGACTATTGCTGAGGTACAATGAATCTACTGTATATTTCATTCAGTATGTGTTCTTTTATCAAGCCTAATTATAACTTACCTTACACAGAGTACATTGCTTTTATTCTTAGCTGAACACTACACCCCCTGGGTGGGAGCTACATCATTTGAATATACTGTATGTCTTAAAGAATATAAACTCCCATTTTAAGCTTTGAGCTCATCTATTTTCTCTGTGTCGCAGGTGTTAAAAGGATTTCCTGAGTGCCTGCAGGCAGATATTTGCCTCCACCTCAACAGAAGTCTTCTACACAACTGCAAAGCTTTCGAAGGAGCCACAAAAGGATGCTTGAGGGCCTTGGCCATGCGCTTCCAAACCGCTCATGCACCTCCCGGAGACACTTTGGTTCACAGTGGAGACGTTCTCACGGCTCTCTACTTCCTGTCCCGTGGTTCCATTGAGATACTGAAAGAGGACATTGTGGTAGCTATCCTGGGTAAATATATTCTCCAATGCAATGTTGTGACATCCACTGATACTTCCCTTAATTAATTTGCTACATTTAGCTAATTACAATATGTTATAAGATGACATTGTTGCCGGCAGAGTGAACTGAGCAGCACCAAGACTGTTGTCATTAGACCTTTTGACAGAGTCTGTAATTATTTATGCATGTAGTCAGTCTCCTGCTCATAGAACCTCCATCTCCTTTACGATAAGTGATCAATTGTAAAAGGTCAAAGTCGCCCCTTTTATTGTATAGAAGAGCTCCCAGCAGGCTTTGTGCTCAGTCAGCACCAGACACTCAATACACCCTGTACTTTGAAAAGTTAAAGGTTATTCTGAGTCAGATGTGTTGATAGTAATGCAGATATTGTTTTATTATTTTTAATTTAATATAAATATAAGAAATATAAAAAGTATAAAAATAAATTAGTAGGGATTATAAGGAAACATAAGAAAGAATATTATAGTAAATTATTAGATAAAACTAATGGTGATATGAAAGCAACATGGCGAGTAATGAATGGTGTACTGAAGAATCATAAAGCAAAAACTGGTATTTCAAAATATTTTGTAAAAGACAACGATGAAGTTCATGATGAAAATGAAATTGTAAATGGATTTAATCAATATTTCGTGAATGTTGGATCAAGCCTTGCAGCTAAGATACCAAAAGTAGATAAAAATATGATCCACTCAATTACAGGTTGTGCAAATAGTATTTTCCTAAATGGAACTAACAAAGAGGAAATAATGAATGTAGTAAAACATCTTACAGACAAGAGATCGAAAGACTGGGTGGACATGGATATGATGTTTGTAAAGGACATAATGAGCCATGTTATTGAGCCGTTCACATACATATGTAACTTATCATTTTCAACAGGAATTTTTCCAGATAATATGAAAGTAGCTAAGGTCGTTCCTCTTTTTAAAAATGGTGATAAATGTGTATTCAACAATTATAGACCTATATCCTTGTTACCACAGTTTTCAAAAATTCTTGAAAAACTATTTGTAAACAGACTAGACCAATTTATAGATAAACAAAATATTCTAAGCAGCAGTCAGTATGGGTTTAGATCAAAAAACTCTACATCAATGGCTCTCATGGAATTAATGGAACAAATAACTACTGCTGTCGATCAAAAACAACACTGTATCAGTATCTTTGTTGATTTAAAAAAAGCATTCGATACTATTGATCACACAATACTCCTTGAAAAACTGAACAAATATGGTATTAGAGGACCAGCATTACAGTGGGTATCTAGCTACTTAAAAAATAGGAAACAATTTGTACAAATAAATGATGTAAGATCTGACCTCTGTAATATCACATGTGGAGTTCCCCAAGGTTCTGTACTTGGACCAAAGCTTTTTATTTTATATGTGAATGACTTGGTAAATGTGTCAGGACTCCTTAAATGTGTACTTTTCGCAGATGATACCACTTTTTTCTGTTCAGGTGAAGATATAGAACAAATGTTAGAATTGATAAAGACAGAATTTGTAAAGATACAAACTTGGTTTAAAATAAATAAATTATCATTAAATCTAGAGAAAACTAATTACATGATATTCGGTAATAGAAAGAAAACTGTTGATGTTCCACTCAAAATTGAGGATGTTGAGATTTGTAGAGTGAGTGAGGTGAAGTTTTTGGGTGTTATCATTGATGACAAACTGACATGGAAACAACACATAAATTCTGTAAGAATAAAAATAGCTAAATCGATAGCAGTACTGTACAAAGTCAGAGACCTATTGAATGATAAGGCTCTGTATTTGTTGTATAACACAATCATTGTTCCACACTTAATCTATTGTATTGATGTTTGGGGGAATGCGTGTAAAACAATCACAAAGCCTATTTTTGTATTACAGAAAAGAGCTGTAAGAATTATCACTAGAAAGCATTACCGTCATCCATCAAGTACATTATTTTATCAACTAAAATTACTGAAGTTCCATGATTTGGTAGACTATAATATTTTATCAGTTATGTATAGAGCTCAAAATAATGCATTACCTTTAAATATCCAAATGCACTTTGTTAAAAGACAAAGTTGTTATAATCTTAAGGGAACAGAGTTGTTTGTAAAACCACAATTCAGAACCAGTTTGAAGGGACGTTCTACCTCAATCCAGGGAATTAGATTATGGAATGGCTTGGAGAATGTAGTTAAAAATGCCAAGTCAATGTTTACATTTAAAAAAATGATCAAAACAAATATGTTAAAAAAATATATGTGAAATAACGTAATGTGTATTGCATTAGTTAGAAAATTAGAAAGTGTTAGTCATTTTGTACTGTATTAGTATTAGTTAGAAAACTAGAAAGAGTTAGTCATTTTGTACTGTATTAGTATTAGTTAGAAAATTAGAAAGAGTTAGTCATTTTGTACTGTTGGTTGAAGAATATTATTGTTTAACCTGATTGTTGGAAAAAGTTGGTTGAAGATTATTATTGTTTACATGGTTTGACTACTGTTGTTTAATCTGATTGTTGGAGATAAGGGGCAGATATAATAAGATTTATTCTTCTTTCTGCCACCTTTCATTTTTTTACATTTTGTACACTATCATTATGAGATTGCCTTGTATTGTTTCTTTTGTAAAAAAATGAACAAATTTAATAAACATAAACATAAACATTATCATATTTAAAGATTCTAACTGTTGCTAAATGTAAATGTAAGACTTATTACGTACGGAGGGTGAATATGAGAGTATGCATTCAGAAAAAATTTTATTTAAATGAAACAAATAACATTGTGTGGGTGTCTAACAAAGTTAAGTCAGGTCCTCTGGACGGATTAAAATAAAATAAAAAATAAAAAACTTGTTGAAATATTTCATGGATGGATTCACCATCAGGTGAAAAGGAGGAACCCAGACCAGTGGTCATTCTGTATGTTGCGGGAGTTTCAGAGAAACTGAGACGTTTATTTTCTAAACACAACATCCCAGTGGCTTTTAAACCCCAAAATACATCATGGCAAAGACTGGTTCATCCCAAAGATCTAGTCCCCCGGCACAAACAGGGTAGTATGCTGTTCAGTGTCAGGAGGGTTGTGATCAGTCTTACATCGGGGAAAGTAAACAGCCACTGGCCAAAAGGATGGCCCAGCACAGAAGATCAACATCATCAGGTCAGGACTCTGCGGTCTACACTCATCTCCAGGCCAGCGGCCACTCTTTCAGGGATGAAGATCAAAGTCAAAGTCAACTTTATTGTCAGATCTGCAATATGTACTGTACAGGACATACACAGGACCGAAATTGCGTTTCTCTCAGTCCCTCGGTGCAACAGTAAACATCTAAACATTGAAACACTGAAACATATAATAATAGACATAAGCATAAAATAGTAAAACTAACACTGTCCTGAGTTTTTTTGCATAGTGGTATAAGAGTATGAAAATTTACACCAACTCTAAAACTAAAACATTAAACATTTAATGAACATAATACTGTCCTGAGTTTTTGCATACTAGTATAAAAAAGAGTATAAAAAGTATAACTAAAATAAACTAAAGGTTTCTAGCATTGACATTTGCAAAGTGGCAAAGCAGCGTATGAGTTAATGTACACAGTATATGTATGAGGTAGTAGTTGATGTTGTTATAGAGGCAAAAAGTGGCATATGCAGTAAGGCACATTGGGCATCCCTAAATAAGACCGTTCAGAGCACACTGTATATGTATCAGCAGTGGTGTAGATATTAGAGTAGTGTAAATGTAAACAGTAGTAATTACATGTAAGCAGTAGTAATAAAAGTAAACAGTATTAATAAATGTAAACAGAGAATGTAAACAGTATTATGATTATAGGCAGTGATGTAATACAAACATTAGTGCAAGTATGAGAAGTAGTGCAAACTGTATGAGCACATGACCGAGAGTTTAGTGAATAACCCGTTTGATGACACAGAGTCCAGTGTTAAAATCTTTGTGTTGTGTGGTAATGTGTGAGAAAGTTTTAGTGTTAAGGCAGTTCAAATGGGAGGGGGGGCAGAGCAGGCAGAGTGTTTAGCATCCTGACTGCCTGATGAACAGAGCTGTCTCTCAGTCTGCTGGTTCGAGCCTGGAGACTCCTCAGTCTCCTTCCTGATGGCAGCAGTCTGAAGCAGCTGTGTAGTGGGTGTGTGGGATCACCTGCCATGCAGTGGGCTTTCCGAGTGAGGCGTTTGCTGTGTAAGTCCTGCAGTGAGGGCAAGGAGGTGCCCACGATCTTCTCAGCTGCTCTCACAATGCGCTGGAGGCTCTTGCGGCAGGATGCAGTACATGCACCAAACCACACAGTGATGCAGCTGGTCAGGACACTTTCTATGGCACCTCTGTAGAAGGTGCTCATGATGGGGGTTGAAGCTCCAGCCCTTTTCAGCTTGCGGAGAAAGTAGAGACGCTGGTGAGCCTTCTTTGCCAGTGCTGCAGTGTTCCTGCTCCAGGACAGGTCCTTTGAGACGTGCACTCCCAGGAACTTGGTGCTGTCTACTCTCTCCACTGCGGTGCTGTTGATGGTCAGAGGGGCATGTTGGGCATCCCTCTTCCTGAAGTCCACAACAATCTCCTTTGTCTTCTCCACGTTGAGAGTGAGATTGTTGTGTCCGCACCACAAGGCCAGGCGGCTCACCTCGTTCCTGTAGTCCGTCTCATCGTTGTTGCTGATGAGACCCACCACTGTTGTGTCGTCCGCAAACTTGATGAAGTGGTTGGAGCTGTACGATGGTGTGCAGTCGTGTGTTAGCAGGGTGAATAGAAGGGGGCTCAGCACACATCCTTGTGGGGCCCCTGTGTTCAATGTGATGGTGCTAGATGTGTTACTCCCGACCCGCACTGTCTGTGGTCTCCCGGTCAGGAAGTCTAGCAGCCAGTTACACATTGAGGTGTTCAGCCCCAGACTGTCCAGTTTAAGGATGAGCTGTTGGGGGATGATGGTGTTAAATGCCGAGCTGAAGTCGATGAACAACATTCTAACATAGGAGTCCTTCGTGTCCAGATGTGTGAGAGCTGTGTGAAGGGCAGAGGAGATGGCATCGTCGGTTGAGCGATTAGGTCGGTATGCAAATTGGAAGGGATCCAGGGAGTCAGGGAGGACAGATGTGATGCTTTTCATGACTAGCCGTTCAAAGCACTTCATCAGGATGGGGGTGAGTGCTACTGGGCGATAGTCATTGAGGCATGCGGGCGTTGCCTTCTTTGGGACAGGGATGATGGTGGTGGCTTTGAAACAGGTGGGGACGATGGCCTGGCTCAGTGAGATGTTAAAGATGTCCGTGAAGACCGCTGCGAGTTCCCCTGCACAGTCCTTCAGCACACGACCAGGTATGTTGTCAGGACCAGAGGCCTTCCGGGCGTTAATCTTGATGAATGATCGCCTTACGCTGTCTGAGGACAGCGTCAGCACCTGGCCATCAGGAGAGGGGGGGAGTTTATGTGCTGGTGTGCTGTTACTTGCCTCGAACCGAGCAAAGAACTCATTCAGTTCATTCAGCGCAGAGGCTGAGCTGTCACAGGTCTGGGGGGGTGGTTTGTAGTTTGTGATGGTCTGTATTCCCTGCCACAGACTGCGTGTATCCCTGCTGTCCTTGAAACGGTGAGCTATTTTCCCAGAATACTGCCTCTTTGCCTTTCTGATGCCCCGGTCCAGGTTGTTTCTGGCTGCCCTCAGGCCCACCTGATCTCCCGCTTTGAAGGCAGCATTCCTGGCTTTCATGAGTCTGTGAACCTCAGCTGTCAGCCATGGCTTCTGGTTAGCCCGAACAGTGATGGTTTTAAGGTTGGTTACATCATCAATGCACTTGGTGATGTATGAACATACAGTGTCCTTGATAGAGAGGAACGATGGTTTGAGAGAGGAGTAAAGGAGGCCATCTTTGTGAAAAGAAACCGCCCATCATTAAACAGAGGTGGAGGCCTCCGGGTTCAATTGTCACCTATCACTCAGCCATCAGAGCACTAACGATCGGTCGTTAGGCTGATGGTCCTGATATTCCTTCTTTATCATGTGAACAGCTAGTTTTGGATGTCAACAATAAACTGGTTGATCCACTGTGATAAGACTGTTTATACTTTGTAAGACTGAGTTTATTGCAGCTCCTCAGACTGTAAAAACAAAAAATTTCAACATGTTTTTAATTTAAATTTAAATTTTTAATCGGTCCAGAAGACCTGACTTAACTTTGTTAGATTTTTCTGCCTGGATTATTGAGCATGCATCAGGATGTTTTGTGTGGGTGTGTGCATTTGGAATTTAAATCACTTCTTTTTTTTTTAAGTGCTTGAGCTGCGAGCATAGTATTTTACAGACAAACTCTGGACGTATTTTGTGTAATGAATGTTCTGAATCAGTGCATCTGATAGAATAGGTTAAAGTGTAGGAGCATGTGCTGTTTAATAAAATAAACATAGTGTACCTGTAATGGACTTGCAACCTGTCTAGGGTGTCCCCCACTTCGCGCACTGTAACTGGTGGCTATGAGCACCAGTGACCCCCGCAACCCGAAAAGGAAGAAGCGGGTAAAAATAAACGATGGATGGATTCTCACTTAGCATTGTTCTTGTGTTTGTTCTATGTTGTTTCTTCTGTAGTTTCCGAGGCTAATGCTTTCGGTCTCGAACAACCCAAGGGGGCAAATAAACAGAGCTGAAGCATTTGTCTTTTCTAATAATGCTGACATCTGCAAACCTGGTTGCATTGTTTCACGGGTGTGGAATTAGTATGCTAAACTAACGATTACCTAAATCCATGTGTTGAGAGCTGCATGTTGGGGAGGAGGACCAGCATTATAGTGGGTATCTAGCTACTTAAAAGATAGGAAACAATTTGTACAAATAAATGATGTAAGATCTGACCTCTGTAATATCACATGTGGAGTTCCCCAAGGCTCTGTACTTGGACCAAAGCTTTTTATTTTATATGTGAATGACTTGGTAAATGTGTCAGGACTCCTTAAATGTGTACTTTTTGCTGATGATACCACTTTTTTCTGTTTAGGTGAAGATATAGAACAAATGTTGGAATTGATAAAGACAGAATTTGTCAAGATACAAACTTGGTTTAAAATAAATAAATTATCATTAAATCTAGAGAAAACTAATTACATGATATTCGGTAATAAAAAGAAAACTGTTGATGTTCCACTCAAAATTGAGGATGTTGAGATTTGTAGAGTGAGTGAGGTGAAGTTTTTGGGTGTTATCATTGATGACAAACTGACATGGAAACAACACATAAATTCTGTAAGAATAAAAATAGCTAAATCGATTGCAGTACTGTACAAAGTCAGAGACCTATTAAATGATAAAGCTCTATATTTGTTGTATAACACAATCATTGTTCCACACTTAATCTATTGCATTGATGTTTGGGGGAATGCGTGTAAAACAATCACAAAACCTATTTTTGTATTACAGAAAAGAGCTGTAAGAATTATCACTAGAAAGCATTATCGTCATCCATCAAGTACATTATTCTATCACCTAAAGTTATTGAAGTTCCATGATTTGGTAGACTATAATATTTTATCAGTTATGTATAGAGCTCAAAATAATGCATTACCTTTAAATATCCAAATACACTTTGTTAAAAGACAAAGTTGTTATAATCTTAAGGGGACAGAGTTGTTTGTAAAACCACAATTCAGAACCAGTTTGAAGGGACGTTCTACCTCAATCCAGGGAATTAGATTATGGAATGGCTTGGAGAATGTAGTTAAAAATGCCAAGTCAATGTTTACATTTAAAAAAATGATCAAAACAAATGTGTTAAAAAAATATAT
Organism: Garcialebias charrua; assembly: GCA_038048925.1. Lineage (NCBI taxonomy): Eukaryota > Metazoa > Chordata > Actinopteri > Cyprinodontiformes > Rivulidae > Garcialebias > Garcialebias charrua. The sequence continues at coordinate 19,314 of JBBPBX010058250.1, forward strand.
GAAATAGCGTAATGTGTATTGTATCAATTAGAAAATTAGAAAGAGTTAGTCATTTTGTACTGTTGGTTGAAGATTATTATTGTTAAATCTGATTGTTGAAAAAGTTGGTTGAAGATTATTATTGTTTACATGGCTGATTATTGTTGTTTAATCTGATTGTTGTAAGTAAGGGGCAGATATAATAAGATTTATTCTTCTTTCTGCTACCTTTCATTTTTTTACATTTTGTACACTATCATTTAATGAGATTGTCTTGTATTGTTTCTTCTGTAAAAAAATGAACAAATTTAATAAACATAAACATAAACATAAACAAACTCATCACTCTGTGTGAGGCTTTCCTCTGCAGTAGAAAGGTGTCCCGTGCACGCTGTGAAAAGAAGCCAACGTGTCGTATCTCTCTTTCCTGAACCCCTTCGCACACAGTTGGCATTTAGTGAACCTCGCACACCAACAAAGAGTTTTTTTTTACGATGGCCTTTAGACTAAACTGCATGCTCTTTGCAAAAATAGGTTAGCATTCAAGCAATAGAAGCTTTTTATTATTTTATGTGAAAACTAAACCTATGGTGCAGTAGATACCAAGGAATTAAGGAAGTTTGCTGTAAAAGTGGCTCCATTATGTAATAGTTTTATCAACCCAAATATTTTCCTTTGAAGTCCACAACGTGTGGAGTGTGTCAATTACCATCAACTCTCCCGTTCCCCCCCTCACATCAAAGTTGCTTTGTGTTTCTGGTTATTCCTGGGGATAAATAATAGATCAAAGATAGAGAGAAAGCTGATGCCCAGGCTTTAGGAGAAAACACTCGGAGAAAGAAAAGGGTACAAAATCAAACACCTCTTGAGTAGAGCCCAACTGATATGGACATTTTGGCTATCGTCGATATCGATATTGGTCGGGGAAGGCTAAAGCCAATAACCAATATATTGGTTGGAATTTTTTTTAGCTTTGTCCACTCCCAAGAATCTATACAGATATGTTTAAACCTGTTTTAGCACTTGAAGTCTTGAAACAGTCTTCCTAACGTGCATTCACATTTTCTATCCTCCGCGATTCACCATAAAGTTATCAAGTGTGTTACAAAAATATAATTTTAAGAAACGCCCTTCCCTGTTCAGTGTTTAGTCATTCATATTTTATCTCTACATTAGATTTACTGTTCTGGATAAAGTCTTACAAAACAATAGCCTATGCTAGGTCATCTAAACATTAGCGTGTCAACTTGAGAAGCATGTAGCTAATGACAAGCGGGTTGGAGGATTGAAGCGAATTTAATATTGTTGATTTTTTTTATAGATTATTTACAAAAACTTACCATGTTCAGAAAAATATGCTACACAGTACTGCTCCCTGCTTCAGCTGTGCTGTAAGTCACATGTGCAGCATGGCCATGACTTGAAAGTAGTACACATATGCCCTCTGCTGGATACATTGTACAACTACGCGATTTGCAAGTAAGGACGCGGCTCATTCCCAGTATTTTAGGGGTAAAAATTAGAAGTGTTTATATTGGCACATAATGAGCCAATCACCAATACCGATATGTCCCCAAATGTGTGTATTGGTCTAAAATATCGGCACTACCGATGTGTTGACCAGGCTCTACTCTTGAGTATAATGATAACAGTAATATATACATTTCAACACAAAGTATTTTGTTGAAGCGCAAAGGTTATGCAGACAAAGTCAATATTTATCCAATTACCAACTAATTAAATATTATAATGGATTTTCTTTGCATGTGTGTTTGTCACTGACAGGAAAAAATGACATTTTTGGAGAAATGATCCATCTTTTTGCCAAGCCTGGGAAGTCCAATGCAGATGTGCGTGCTCTGAGTTACTGCGACCTGAGCACCATACAAAGAGAAGATCTGCTGGAGGTGCTTGATATGTACCCCGAGTTTTCGGATTACTTCTTCAACAACCTGGAGCTTACCTTTAACCTCAGAGATGAATCTACCAAGGTGGGAAACATTAAAAATGTCCATGGAAACCTACACAGTAATTTGTGGTGTTTTTAAAAAGCTTTAATACAGTCAGATCTTTTTTTATATTCTAATATAATTATTTAGTTTCAAGTTCAAAGGTTTTTCCATTTTTAAAATTAAGTTTAATTTCTGTAGCCCCCTAGCGTCCAAGGATGTGATTCAGATAGTAAGAGCAGCAAAAGCATGAAAAGAAGAATCTCCTTCACCCCGGATGTACCTGAAGGTTAGTTTAGACTTATCTGCTGGCCATTCTTTGAAAATATGTTCTTTGTTATTGTTTGTTGAGTGTTGCTCACTGAGAAAATGAACTCTCTAGGAAATGTAGTATGGTGTTATGTCACTAACTCCTGTTGATTGCCATTCTCCAGAGGAAAACAAGGAGGTGGTTAAAGACGGTCAAAAGGAGAAAGGATCCAACTTGAGCCTAAAGAGATGTTCAGTTGCCCTTGGTTCTTCCTCACTGAGCGTTCCAGTCCTAGACTCAGATCTTATTGTCACAGACAGCTTGAGCAGAAGAACATCTGATGGAGGTAAAAGATCTCATGTGCTGTTTTGCACTTTCTTGACATTAGCAAGTTCAGCTCCCTTGCTTCTTTACTTGAATTTCTTTGTTTGACACTAGGACATCAGCGCAATCAATGTTCTTATCTATCATTAACATAAACGTGTTTTCTTTCATTATGGCATACAGAAACTTCTAAATGTGAATGATTTCACCTTGGACTTGCTAACATTGAATTCACTGCAATCCAATCACTTTATTTATATAGCGCCAAGTCACAACAGAAATAATCTCAGGGCGCTGAACTGAAACATTCATATATAAAAAAATAAATTAAAAAAATTACATTATTTAT
>JBBPBX010058251.1:0-22163 GCA_038048925.1 Garcialebias charrua
TGTTTTGTATATAATTTTTTTTTCTATCCTTTCCTTAACATGTGTTTTTGTCTTTAAGGTACACTTTATTTTTTATTTTTTTTTTTTTTTTATTGACAAACAGTGTACAAACGCTCGTTGAGGTACAAAGAACAATGCAACATAAAAAAACAAAATAAAAATACAGAGTTGGGGTAAAATTATTCCTAACAAATATATAACAGTAAGGCAAATGAGTAATAAAAAGAGCTAATTTTAAAACAACAACAGATTAGAGATACTGGCCGTTACTTTTTTTGCATAACCAGATTTCAAACGTTTCAGTGAGGAGTAATACAGTTTAAATTGGTTAATAAAAAAATCAAAACAAGGTGTAGAACCTCTCCATTTACAGCAGTGTATATGATATTTAACAAGCAAGAAAACAATGTTTACCACATCAGATATTTGAATATCAAGGTCATCAACAAAGTACAATACGTGGGAGATTGTTATCTCTGGTATGTTTTCAATTTTAAGTGACAACCAATTTTTAATGTCTTTCCATAGTTTAAAAGAAAAAGGACAGGAAAAAAAGAGATGATTTAGGGATTCTTCTGGGCATTCACAGAAGGTACAGCATGTTGAATCAAACTTAAATCTTCTGTGCAAAAATTCTGCCACTGGGTAAATATTGTGTGAGATTTTAAAGTGAGTCTCTTTAACCTTAGGTGAAACCGGCCATTTGACATATTTGGAGAATGCCTTTTCAATAACAGACATGTTTGTTGTTACCAAGACACTATTATTGAAATCATTAAACATTTTCGATTTGAAGGCAGTAACGAGAATAACATTATCACACTTTTTATCAGTCACACTATATTCTCCAATTTTCAATTTGGGTAACGATGAAGTAACTGTTGAATATCTTAAGGTGTTTTGGATAAGATGAATAAGAGCTACAGGAATAGCTTTGCAAACTTTTAGATATTCATTACCAGAACAGTTCAGCTTAAATTTATTTGTAAAATCTCTATGATTTAAAAAAAACACAATTTCTGTCCATTAAAGGTGAAGTCTGCAGTTTCTGTAGAACATCAGCACTTAGAAAAAATTTCAACAAGCAAAGCATTCTGATCCCTCCCCCTCAGAGCCATATATGGCTCTGCCCCCTTGTGGTCTGTTGAAATTCAAATTCAAGCTCTGTTTTTATTGGCTGATTCAAATTCAAGCTCTGTTTTTATTGGCTGGTTACAAACTTTGTTTTTATTGGCTGGAAAATGGCGGGTCACTTTTTCTTTTTAGAAATGCTTATTTACCACCTGGAGAAGCAAGGGGACAATATTTTTTTTTAGTTTTTTTTCAGAGATTACCTCTCTAACATCAATCTAGTGACAGAGTGAAGAAATATGTTAAAAATATATTGTTAGAAAAGTTACATATAGCAGCTTTAAGTCAGTGACAAATAGAATACCTTTTTCATACCAGTCCATTTTAAAAATAGATTTTCTATTTATTAATATTGATCTGTTATTCCATACTACGGATCCATGTGGGGTAAAATTGTGTGCAAATATCATTTTCCAAAAAAACAGAACTTGTTTATGAAAATTTGACAGAGAGATAGGAATCTTGGTTAATTCAAAGTCACATTTAAGCAAGAAATCTAAACCCCCAAGGCTTTTAAAAATAGAATTAGGGATATGGAACCACATTGAATTAGAATGACACAAAAAAGACTTCAGCCAATTTATTCTAAATGAACCAATCAGAGCCTCAACATCCAATGCTCTAATTCCTCCCTTGTCATAATCTTTAACAAGATGAGATCGACGTAAATAGTGAGTTTTGTTCCTCCAGATAAATTGAAAAATTATTGAGTTAGCTTTCTTAATATTTTTGTCCGAGATAAAATCAGAGTGGCAAGGATAAATTAATTTGGACACTCCTTCGGCTTTAGAAAGAAGAGATCGTCCAAAAATAGTCAGATCTCTAGTTAACCATCGGTTCAACGATTTCTTCATGCCATCCAAGCATCTTCCAATGTTTTCTTCCTCTCTTCTAATAGTGTTTTTTGAAATCAATACCCCCAGGTATTTTACTTCGGACTTCACTGAAATGGAGGCAACAGACGTCTCAGAGCTGGAATGGATGGGCAGAAGTTCACACTTATTAATATTGAGAGACAGACCAGATGCTCTTGAAAACATTAAAATGGATTTTAGCGCGATATCTACCATAGTTTTATCTCTTAGAAAAATTGTTGTATCGTCAGCAAATTGACTTATCTTAAATTCCTTATCAAAAATTTTTATACCATGCAACTGTGAATTTTCCAAAATCAGTAAGGTAAGCATTTGAGTTGTTAATATAAATAATTTAGGTGAAATTGGGCAACCTTGCCTTATTCCTCTTGACATAGAGAATCTAGTGGTCAAACTGGTTCCCAGAGAGACTGAGCTACTGATATCTGTATAAAATAATCTGACTATATTACAGAACTTTTCCCCAAAGCCAAAAATTTTTAACGTTTTTATAATAAAGCAGTGTTCTACTGAGTCAAAGGCCTTAAAGAAATCCAAGAATAAAATAAAACTATCGCTATCAATAAACCTATTATAATCGATCATATCAAAAATAAGTCTTGTGTGATGATGTATATTCCTTCCCTTTAAAAAAGCTGATTGGCATTCGTTAATAATCGTTCCTAAACCACTGTTTAAGCGATTAGCATAAACAAGTGCTAAAATTTTATAATCAGTACATAAAAGAGTGATGGGTCTCCAATTGTCTAGTGATAAAAGATCTTTGTTGGCCTTGGGGATCAGAGTAATCAGACCTCGTTTCATGGTGGGAGAAAGATTATTATTTGAAATACATTCCAGTAGAGCCTCAAACAATAGTTTCCGTAAATCTTTCCAAAAATAAAAATAAAATTCAGTGGTTATTCCATCTAGGCCTGGAGATTTACCTTTTGCCATTTTTTGTATTGCTTCGTCAAGCTCTTCGATTTGTAATTCGTCTTCCATCAGATTCTTAAAATCAGGACTAATTTTTTCAACAGGTTCCTGAATTTCATCAAAAAAAGACTGGCAATTAGATTCCGAATACTTTGAACAATAAAGGTCACTATAAAAATTCCTAATTGTTATATTAATTAAATCTGGGTCTTCAGTGATGCTACCATTAATAACAAGTTTCCCAATCTTCTTTTTGGACTGTCTCTGCTTCTCAAGACTGAAAAAATATGAAGAGTTCTTTTCGCCATCCTCCATCCATCGAGCCCTGGAGCGAATGAAGGCCCCCTTTGCTTTATCTAGAAAAACATCGTCTAATTGAGATTTGAGAACATCAAGCTGACTCTTTTCATCAGACGATAAAACTGATTTTGAACATAGAGAATTTATATTTCTAATAAGTTGGGATTGTTTCAGACTCTTCATTTTTGAAGCAAATTTACCTATCTTTATTGCTGTTGTCCTAACATTAAATTTAAACCATTCCCACTTATTTAATGGAGACAGATCCATTACTGAAATCTCTTCAATAAGGTTCAGGATTTCTGAACAGAAAGTGTTATTATTCAGCAAGTCACTATTAAATTTCCAAGTTAAGTTTGAAGGAGGTTTAGATTTATTTAGACAGAGAAATAAGGTAACTGAGCAATGATCTGTTAGAGGAGCCGCTGAGATTTCACAACTTGAAATATTATCTACCATAACATGAGGGATTAACCAATAATCCAGCCTCGAGCTCTGGCCGTTTCCGGAAGGGTTGAACCAAGAGTATTGTCTGATATTAGGGTTTTTAATTCTCCAGCAGTCTGCCAAATTTGTGTTTGAAGTTAAGTTTACAAAAATATCATCAAAAATATGATGCTGCCCCCTAGAGGGGAGACGGTCAATCGATCCATCTGGTGCTACGTTGAAATCACCGCCTAAAATAACCTGATCCGTGTAATATTTAAGTTTCCATTGATTTATCCTCAGTCCGAGGTCAGCAAAAAAATTACTATTCACTGTTTTATTATTATATCCATATACACACACCAAAATGAACTTACTTCCATCCATTTCCACTATTACAGTTACCCAGTGGCCGTTTGTATCACTGATATGTTCCAACACAGAACCTGGGAATTTATAAAACATAATCATAACCCCAGCTGAATGTGACGTACCATGACTAAAAAAAATTTGATCTCCCCATTGAAGTTTCCAGAATTTCGTCTCCTCACTTGATGAATGAGTTTCTTGTAGAAAAAAACAATTTGCCTTTTGCTCCTTACAATAAAGAAAAGTAGCCTTACGTTTAGTAATATTTTTTAAACCCCTAGTATTAAGTGAAAGTAATGATAACATACAATAAACACAGTAGTTGTGCAAGAACAAATCTCTGGAACGATGAGCAGGAATGAGATAACAGAGCCTGTCCATCTTTGTGTTAAGTTCTCCTATCGCACGAAGGATAGCATTAGCTGTGTCTCCCTTACATTCAGACTCCTGGAACTTCATTTTCTTCTTATTTTTGTTCTTTATAGGTGTGTGGTCCCAGTTCACCTTCTGTTCTTTTCCAGACGGATCAGACGAAGCCCCGACCATCTCCATTTCTTCAATAATATCTTCGTCGCAAGCCTCTTGAAGAGCCGACCGGTTGTAAACGTGGTCCGCCATGTTAGCTTCCATAACTAGCCGTCAAAAATGAAATAAACAGGCTGAAACGGTTTCAAAAGGAGGTGAAATTAAGAACAAAAATTATAAGACGCTTCAAAAAGGGGCTAAAGCACCACTGTCAGATTAAATCTCGGCTAAACAGTAGTAATATGCGAGAGCCTGCAAAAACACCACCTCTCACTCCGCCATCTTGGACCTCTCTCTTACTCGCCAGTGTTGTCAGATCTTGCGACAGAAACAAGTGACCAGCTCCATGAAAACAATCCATAAACAAACGACCCGCTTTTTGAAAACGATGCCAAAGCAAACCCAACAGAGTACTCAGTCAGCCCCTCACGCTTGTAGCTGCCTGCAAACTATGAACTGGATTTCCTGAATGTGAGGCGGGTCTTGTTACTCTGGGTTCATGAGACACGCCTCCGTTCAGGAAATCCATTCCATAGTTTGAAGCCAACGTGCATCATGGGTTGGATCGATACGTAAACAAGGCTGGTATCGGTATGTGCCATGAGCATTGGTTCCGCTTCTGCTCGGAGGGCGGGCCACAGGGCGGGCCAGGGTCCATCTTACACGGGCATCGGCCCGTGTCGGCCCGTGTGCAAAACCGCCACTGTTATGTAGGCCACTGTCCAGAATCCAACTCACCTCACCACCTGGTGGTAGTGACCCTTTTGTCTGACTTCATCCTAGAATCCAAACATTTGTAACGTAATAACAGACGAGCAGATTAAATGGTAAATGGAGCTTACTTATATAGCGCTTTCCAGCCCCCTACGAGGGGCCCCAAAGGGCTTTACAGCACCAGCCATCCACCCGTTCATACACACATTCATACACCAGTAGTGGTAGATTATGGTCATCTTTTCTTAGGATTCATTAAAGATCAAAGGCAAATGGAAAATTTGGTTAAAATTTGTCCTTAATTGTTAAAGGTTTGTGTTTTGTTCATTTAATAAACAAAGTATTACATATTAGTTGTTCTGTTCTGACTTCCGCTCTCGGCAGGGCAGGTCGCATCTCCTTTTGCTCCTACACCTCCCTGGTTTCCCCCCCCCCTGCTTCTGCATTTGTCTCGTCTGTTACTCTTCAGCGCTCGCTCGAACCAATTTGGGATGGATTTATGTGCGTGGACTGTTTTCTGGGCTATTTCATCTATCGATACTATCGATAACAAAAATTTCCGCGAAGCGCACTGGCCAGGGAGAGCCAGGGCGCCCTATCGACACGCATGCGGTGAGCTACATTATGGACTCGATGAGCAGGCTAATGTAACTGTCCGCTCTTTCTGTCGGGGACGTGGAATCTCTGTGGATTTTTGGGATACTGGTGGCTGTTCCTGCCACTGAAGGCTGAGGAGGACCGCAGCGATCGGCGTGCTGGCGAGTCTTCCGCTCAGCGAAAATGCTTTGATCCGGGCTATGACCTTCCCAGCTGTTGTGCGGGCTGAACCACACGGTGGGAGAAGCGGTGGCTGCCGCGGACCTGCGGTGTGTGGAACTCGTTTACAGCCGTCCGGATTAAAACAGGGCACATACGGAAGGATCTTTTAGCTCGGAACCTCTCTCGATTCGGCGATTTGGACCCAGAAACAGCACCTGGACTTAAAGACTGCAGTAAAAGAACACTGTGGCCTGACTGAAAAAATAAAGCAACTAATCTAATCTGGTCTCTGGCCTTGGACTGAAGGCTGTCTACAAATCTTCTCCTGAGCTGGGAAGCTGAAGGGACCCGCTGCCCCCCCCCTCCCCCCAGAGGTCTCTGTGTGTGCGTTCTCGGATGGAGCCGAGCTGTGAGACCTGCGAACTGTTCTTATCTGGAGCTGATTACACACAGACTTTATTACCTCCCGCCTGCCGTCATAAATGCATCTTGTCCTGTCTAAATGTGCTAAAAAGCTGGTAGAGTTTTTTTGGACTTTATCATGGAGTGTCTATTGGCAAATTGTGATAGATTCTTTTTTTGAATACCACGTTCTTACCTGTTTGTGTCTATTCCCTTTTCCATATCTGTTGATTGTGGTGGCGCGGTTTTATACTGCTGCGACTTCGTGCGCTGTCCCTATCCTAAGACGGATGTGCGTAATCAATTACGTTGTCTTTGTGCCCCGGTGCAATGTCAAGGTCAATAAAGATATATTCTATTCTATTCTATTCTATTCTATTCTATAAGCGCGCGGCACATATTGAGGCTGAGCCTCTCTGCAGGCGTCGCGGGTTCACGTCCCAGACCCGACGAGCTATTCTCTGCAGTGTCTCCCCTCTCTCTCTACCCGTTTCGCCCTCTCCCTCTACAATAAAGGCCACTAGAGCCCAAAAATGTAAAAAATAATAATAAAAGAAAAAAAAAATGGACGAGGGATACCAGGGAGTTTTGTTGGCGGCACAGTTTGAGGTGCACGTTACTCTTTGTGAATTTGGGCCTTTTTTTTAAATTTTTATATATATATAAACACAAATGAGTCTTTGTTTCATCAATCCTGTTTTTTACTGTCTGCACCTTTCAGAATAAAAGACTGTTTCACTGAATTTGTCTTTTATTCTGAAATATTGAATACCAGTCAGAGAAGAATTGTTGATGAATAAACAATAACGATGTTTTTGTTTTCCTGCTGAAGGCCGGACGACGTGTTGTGGCACAGCTCCCATGACGCCAGCGTCCTGCTGCACTGCGTCCTCTGGCCGATGGTCTCGCTCCTTCTGGGCACGCTCATTGTGCTCTTGACGGTGTGCGCCCGCTCTCTGGCCGCCCGGGCCGAAGCCCTTCAGAAGAGGAAAGGTTCATACGAGGACCTGCCGGCCACGCCCCCTGATCACCATAGCAACAAGCCCAAAGACCCCCTGACGACGAACTCTGACCCCGAGCCACCGTCGCCATCGAGGGCCCTGCCGCTGTTCGCTGTGCCGGTGCGGCGGCGGGACCGGGAGCACTAGGACGAGGCGTTCTGACCGCAACACGATGAAGATGAGAACTCCACCTGCCCTGTAGAGTTCATCAGGAACTGTAGAGACTGTTTCACTCCATGATGATGCTGAGCAGAACCCGCTGAGGTTCTGATGAAAGGTTTGGGTCCAGTCCAGGCTCTGGTGGCTGAACCTGGACCCAACTGTGTCACGTTAGCTTTTACCAACGAGCGTCTTCTTTCATGTTTGATGCAGAACTTTGTCACCGCCGTTTGCTGAGCGGCCAGACGGTGAACAGACCGCCTCTTGATGGCGCCGACTATCAGACCAGTCCGGGTGGAGCTTTAAAGACTGGTCCGATTCAAAGTCTTTCCTCTGAGCGATCGGTTCACGTGACCCAACGACGCGACCGCAGCTTCGTCTCGGAGGTCCAGAGCATCACAACTCTGAGTTACGGTGACATTCTGCCATCGGGCCTCATGCAACCAGCTGTTCTGAGTCCAGTTGTGATGCTGCCTCATCTGCTACGTACCCAGCAGTCGTCGTTTTGTACCCACTGGTGTTCAGTAGCAGCTCTGGCTGGGTTGGGCCCGCACACAGAACACCTGGTCAGAACGGAAGTCAGTTTTTGGAAATTTGAGCTAAATACTGTATAAAAAGTAGCAAAGACTTCATTTAAAAAATGCAAATTTAACCAGTGAGCTGTAGTAAGTGTTTGCCAGGAAGCTTTAGATCAAAGTGTTTTTATTGTTTTTAGCTTTAAATCAACGTGTTTTTATAGTTTTTAGCTTTAGATCAAAGTATTTTTATTGTTTTTAGCTTTAAATCAAAGTGTTTTTATTGTTTTCAGCTTTAAATCAAAGTGTTTTTATTGTTTGTAGCTTTAAATCAAAGTGTTTTTATTGTTTTCAGCTTTAAATCAAAGTGTTTTTATTGTTTGTAGCGTTGGATCAAAGTGTTTTTATTGTTTTTAGCTTTAAATCAAAGTGTTTTTACTGCTTTTAGCTTTAGATCAAACTGTTTTTATTGTTTTTAGCTTTAAATCAACGTGTTTTTATAGTTTTTAGCTTTAGATCAAAGTATTTTTATTGTTTTCAGCTTTAAATCAAAGTATTTTTATTGTTTTTAGCTTTAAATCAAAGTGTTTTTATTGTTTTAGCTTTAACTCAAAGTGATTTTATGGGTTTTAGCTTTAAATCAAAGTGTTTTTATTGTTTTTAGCTCTAAAGCAAAGTGTTTTATTGTTTTTAGCTCTAAAGCAAAGTGTTTTTATTGTTTTTAGCTCTAAAGCAAAGTGTTTTTATTGTTTTTAGCTCTAAAGCAAAGTGTTTTTATTGTTTTTAGCTCTAAAGCAAAGTGTTTTATTGTTTTTAACTTTAAATCAAAGTGTTTTTATTGTTTTTAGCTTTAAATCAAAGTGTTTTATTGTTTTTAGCTTCAGATCAAAGTGTTTTATTGTTTTTAGCTTTAAATCAGTGTTTTTATTGTTTTTAGCTCTAAAGCAAAGTGTTTTATTGTTTTTAGCTCTAAAGCAAAGTGTTTTTATTGTTTTTAGCTTTAAATCAAAGTGATTTTATTGTTTTTAGCTTTAAATCAAAGTGTTTTTATTGTTTTTAGCTTTAGATCAAAGTGTTTTATTGTTTTTAGCTTTAAATCAAAGTGTTTTTATTGTTTTTAGCTCTAAAGCAAAGTGTTTTTATTGTTTTTAGCTCTAAAGCAAAGTGTTTTTATTGTTTTTAGCTCTAAAGCAAAGTGTTTTATTGTTTTTAACTTTAAATCAAAGTGTTTTTATTGTTTTTAGCTTTAAATCAAAGTGTTTTATTGTTTTTAGCTTCAGATCAAAGTGTTTTTATTGTTTTTAGCTTTAAATCAAAGTGTTTTATTGTTTTTAGCTCTAAATCAAAGTGTTTTTATTGTTTTTAGCTCTAAAGCAAAGTGTTTTTATTGTTTTTAGCTTTAAATCAAAGTGTTTTTATTGTTTTTAGCTTTAAATCAAAGTGTTTTTATTGTTTTTAGCTTTAAATCAAAGTGTTTTTATTGTTTTTAGCTTTAAATCAAAGTGTTTTATTGTTTTTAGCTTTAAATCAAAGTGTTTTTATTGTTTTTAGCTTTAAAGCAAAGTGTTTTTATTGTTTTTAGCTTTAAATCAAAGTGTTTTTATTGTTTTTAGCTTTAAATCAAAGTGTTTTTATTGTTTTTAGCTTTAAATCAAAGTGTTTTATTGTTTTTAGCTTCAAATCAAAGTGTTTTATTGTTTTTAGCTTTAAATTGTTTTTATTGTTTTTATAAAGCAAAGTGTTTTTATTGTTTTTAGCTTTAAATCAAAGTGTTTTTATTGTTTTTAGCTTTAAATCAAAGTGTTTTTATTGTTTTTAGCTTTAAATCAAAGTGTTTTATTGTTTTTAGCTTTAAATCAAAGTGTTTTTATTGTTTTTAGCTTTAAATCAAAGTGTTTTTATTGTTTTTAGCTTTAAATCAAAGTGTTTTTATTGTTTTTAGCTTTAAATCAAAGTGTTTTTATTGTTTTTAGCTTTAAATCAAAGTGTTTTTATTGTTTTTAGCTTTAAATCAAAGTGTTTTTATTGTTTTTAGCTTTAAATCAAAGTGTTTTTATTGTTTTTAGCTTTAAATCAAAGTGTTTTTATTGTTTTTAGCTTTAAATCAAAGTGTTTTTATTGTTTTTAGCTTTAAATCAAATGTTTTTAGCTTTAAATCAAAGTGTTTTTATTGTTTTTAGCTTTAAATCAAAGTGTTTTTATTGTTTTTAGCTTTAAATCAAAGTGTTTTTATTGTTTTTAGCTTTAAATCAAAGTGTTTTTATTGTTTTTAGCTTTAGATCAAAGTGTTTTTATTGTTTTTAGAGTTGATAAGAACAGCTTGGAGTAGTGGCCTAACTTCACCCGCTGCAGTAAAAACGGCCGATCTAACAAGTGCCCGGTTCTTCTCATGAGTTTAAAATAATGAAACAGAACCGTAGCAGAGGTCAAGCTGGATGTTTGGGGTGTGACGGTTCTGACAGGAGCTGGTTTAAACCTCGAACTGGACCCGTCGGGTCTGTAGCTTCTTTCCCAGTAGCCTAATGTTTCAAACTTTGTGTTTCGGCTCCAACTCCTCTTCAGGATGTAGAACGAGCCTCGTCGAAGGAGGGAGAACCTTCGACGTCGGCTCTTCTGATGATTTGTTTTAATTTTTACCGCTTTAGCTCGTAAAAGCACGATGCAACGAGCTGTTGTAGCAGATTCAGGTTTTAGGGTTTCTCAGGTCAGAATGAAGGATTTCTGTGGGTCGGTTTCAGAACCAGGAAGTCTTAGATCTTGAGGCCCGGTCGTGGAGAGGAGGGAACATCACGGTCTCTGTTTATGCAGATGATGTGGTTCTGTTGGCTTCTTTAGGTCGTGACCTTCAGTGTGAAGCACGACGACCATCAGATCCTCCAAGTCTGAGGTCACGGTTCTGAACCAGAGGTGTGTGGGGGGTGGAGGCGTCTTGATCCTGAGGGATGGTAGGATGGAGTCACAGATGGATCAGGGCCTCATCCTCAGTAATGAGGCCGTTGCTCCGGTCAGATGTGCTGAAGAGAGCCGGGTCTGAGTCTTAGGAGATTTAAATGTTTTTATCCAGATGTTTCAGTAAGAAGATGATCTAAGTGTTTTTACATTTTAAACACTCAGACGGCTGGGATTCATACCACCCTGAAGGAATGCATATCACCCGCCGCCTTTCAGTTTAAATTCAAGATGGCCGCCACAGCCAAATCCCAAGAAATGTTTTAACTCTTTGAGATTGTGTTGAGGATGACTTTCAGCTACTACCACGTCAACTTGACCTCATTGTCTGCAAGTTAGACCAAATTTCATCTTTTTTGTGTCGTGGCCTCTTCATCCAGGGGTTCTTGAGATATTTTGCTAACAGGTAGAAATGTTTACAAGAAACGCATAAGATAATTTAAATATTAAGTTAGCGTGTGTATAAAATGTTTAACAGACAAGTTTTAAGCTCAACAAAGTTTGTGCTCGTGATCTTTTCCTCTCGTCTTCTTCGAGGCGTGTTGATCGTATAAATCATCTCTGTCGCCCCCTGTAGGTGAAACATGTTTTTATTTATACTGTATTAGGACAGGACTTCAAATTAAACTGGTTTCTAGAAATCCAATGGTCTCAAACCAGCTGATATTCTGAATCGTGACTCGTTAAAATTAAAAACTTGTAAATAATAAAAAGACTAAAAGTGACAGAAATCTGGACTGAAATCCACTTTGAGCCTGAATCAGATGTTTGCTGCAGTTTTTCTCGTGTTCCTGTGAAGAAGCAGCAGATGTAGCTTCAGTCAGTGCCTGAAACACTCTTCACTCCTCTCCACTCTCTCCATTCTCTTCATTCTTCACTCCTCTTCACTCTTCATTCCTCTTCACTCTCTTCATTCTTCACTCTCTTCACTCTCTCCTCTTCACTCCTCTATACTCTGCTTCACTCCTCTATACTCTGCTTCACTCCTCTTCACTCTTCAATCCTCTTCACTCTCTCCACTCCTCTCCGCTCCTCTTCACTCTCTTCACTCTCTTCATTCTCTTCATTCTTCACTCATCTTCACTCTTCATTCCTCTTCACTCTCTTCATTCTTCACTCTCTCCGCTCCTCTTCACTCTCTTCATTCTCTTCATTCTTCACTCATCTTCACTCTTCATTCCTCTTCACTCTCTTCATTCTTCACTCTCTCCGCTCCTCTTCACTCTCTTCATTCTCTTCATTCTTCACTCATCTTCACTCTTCATTCCTCTTCACTCTCTTCATTCTTCACTCTCTCCGCTCTTCTTCACTCTCTTCAATCTCTCCTCTTCACTCCTCTACACTCTCTTCACTACTCTCCACTCCTCTTCACTATTTACACTCCTCTTCACTCTTCTTTACTCTTTTCACTCCTCTAAAGTCTCTCCACTCCTCTTCACTTTCTTCATTCCTCTTCACTCTCTTCACTCCTCTACACTCTGCTTCACTCCTCTTCACTCTCTTCACTCCTTTACACTCTGCTTCACTCCTCTTCACTCTCTTCACTCCTTTACACTCGGCTTCACTCCTCTTCACTCTCTTCACTCCTCTACACTCTGCTTCACTCCTCTTCACTCTCTTCACTCCTTTACACTCTGCTTCACTCCTCTTCACTCTCTTCACTCCTCTACACTCTGCTTTACTCTCTTCACTCCTCTACACTCTGCTTCACTCTTCACTCCTCTTCACTCTTTCCACTCCTCTCTTTTCATTCCTCTTCACTCACTCTCTCTTCTCTACTCCTCTACACTCCTGTACACTCCACTCTTCTTCGTCAGTCTCGTCCCTGCGTCTCCTCGTTCTTTTCCTGATTTAAACTTCCTCTGATGTTTGATCTCGTTGAGTTTCTCTTCTGTAGATGATCACAGATTGAAGTCGTAGCTTCAGTTTCTGTTTCTCTGTAGCTCGTGACCAGGCCACTTCGCCGTCTTTCAAAGACGAACATGAGATCTTCTGTGCCTGATCTTTAAATAAAAACTGTGTTGTCTTCTTCCTGCGTCTGCTGCAAACCTTCAGCTTGTTCTGATGTTTCCGTCAAAGTTTATCCAATAAAAGACTTTGGTTTCAAAGACGTTCAGAGCGTTTCTTCAACTAAACGATGAACCTTCTGCTCAGCTGAGCCTCGTTTGGTTAAAATAAACTGGTTTTGTATTTGTCCGTCTTCATTCATGGACCAGGAGGGACTCCTCCAGACCTCCTCCTGGAGGTCCGGTTCAGATCCACTGAGTCCGTCGGGGTGTTACAGAACCCCCATCCGTAGATGATGTGAATCATTTAACTTCTTAGAACCTTTTGGTTAGAAGCTCCTGTGATGAGGTTATGTTTGGTGTGTATTTATTCACTAATCAGATGAACAACAGGAGGACACACACACACACTGAGCTCCTGGTGAATATTCATCCCTCAGACCCGTCTGGACCGGTTCTCCTCGGCCTGCGGTGTTTGATGCCGACCCGCTCCCTCCTCGCTCCGTGGGGATCAAACTCTTTGATGTGGTCCAGGATTCCTCCTCGTTATAAATGAACACGTTTATTTCAGCCTGAACGCGTCGACGCTCAAACCAACTCTGAACTTCTCATGTGGGTCTCCGTGTGTTGGACTTCACGTCTTATTGAACTTCTGAACCGGCACAAAGACGCACGGCTCTTCTTCTGATGATG
The DNA here is from genome assembly GCA_038048925.1 of Garcialebias charrua. Lineage (NCBI taxonomy): Eukaryota > Metazoa > Chordata > Actinopteri > Cyprinodontiformes > Rivulidae > Garcialebias > Garcialebias charrua. The sequence continues at coordinate 13,740 of JBBPBX010058251.1, forward strand.
CAACGCTGAGTTTTACTGGAACTGTAAGACGATGAACCCTGACAACTTCACGGGACTGAGAACACGGCTCCATCTTCTACCACCGATCTGTGGGCGGGTCGAGGTGGCAACTGGTCCAGGAGAGAAACCCAGACCTCCTCCTCCCCAGAGACGCCCTCCAGCTCCTTCTGATGGACTCCGAGGAGCTCACAGACCAGAGAAGATCTACAAACCCCTCCAGAGAGTGTTGAGTCGGCTCCAGGGTCTCCTCCCAGCGGGACATGCTGGTAAAAGCTCCCAAAGGAGGTGGACCCCACAGCTCTGCCTTTACACTCAACTCCTTCTTCATCACGACTGACCGGAGCAACACTCTCATTACTGAGGAGGAGGCCTGTTCCATCCCACCATCACCCAGGAACCAAACGGACCGGTACCTGAATTCCAGCTGAGGCAGAACCCCCAACTGAAAAAGTAAATGCTCTGAAAAGAGAAGTTATGAAAACTTTAAATATTTTAAATCTAAATATTGTTTCATATTTTTAAAGTAAAAACCTGGGTTACATTTTATAATCTCATCATTTTTATTAGTTAAAAACAAAAGTTCCCCAACACACCGTTTCATTCAAATCTGCCCAGTGGTTCTGGAGATATTTTGCTAACAGACACACAGTAACTGTCATAAACTGACGTTCACCTCCATCCAGCTGTTTTTAAGGAGGGAACGAAGACAGATGTGATCATTACACCGACATGTTTACACTCGTAAGATCTAAACTGTGACATCGTCACCGGTTTACTATTTTAAAACGTGACGTAAAGATAATAGTTTGAGAGGTTATTATTAACTTCAGACTTCATGATACTTCAGTGAAATATGGATATATCATGTATACTGATCTATTTCATTCATTCATTCAACCTTTATTTCTACAGGTTAGTCCCAATGAGCCTCGAGGACTAATTTACAAGAGAGACCAGATTTTAACAAAGACTGATGACAACAGTGGACAACGACAATAACAGATGTCACAAAAGAGGCGTACACATTTATTTATTTATGTTTTTACAAATCAAAAAATAACCAAAAGGACAGTCAAAAGAAAAAGTAATGAGAAAAAATAATCTAGATTATAAGGCGTGTAGAAAACTAAAAACAGGAATATGTCTGCATTGGTTTTTGCCATATTATGTTTATAATAAAAAATAAAACAGATGTTTTCTAGAATATATAATAAATTTTGTATGTTTTAAAATACGGCTAATAAACCATCCACAGGTAAAATTAGTGGATTGGTCCTTTAAAAGCTGCCGGCAGGTATTTCATGAATAAATTTACCTTCAGATGAACTCTTTACCAAACTAAGAACTAGCTGCTAATGTTGAACTTTTTTAATTTAAAACTCTGAGTTCTTTGAGTCAAACTTTGTTTGTTTGTTTGTTTGTTTGTTTGTTGTGTGGTCCTGCAGCTGATCACATGCGCGTGACGCATGCTGCTGACCGTTGTGCTAGGCTAATTAGCTTAGCAAAAAAAAGACCAAAAAAACTTAGCAACATGTTAAAAAATAACTTTTGGTGGATTAAAGTTTGTCCGTTTGTGGAGGAAACGAGCTGTGTGTGGTGGAAGCGAGACGCCGGCAGCGTCTTCAGAAGCGGTGAATAAAACAATAATTTTATATTTGTGTTTGTTGGAGCTTTGCGGCCTCCTCGTAGAGGCTGCGCGGTCACCGGACGCTCTGATTTGTGTTGAATGGAGAGAAAAGTGCAGAAACCTTCAATGTTTGTGTCTTCTTGTTGTCCAAGAGTCACCTGTTTGTTTTTGTTGTTATTTTTTGTTTGTGTTGCTGGTGCTGAAATCAATAAAAGCTGCTGATACAGGGCCGGTCAAAGTGTGCTCGGGGCCGGGGGCAAATCAATTTACTGGACCCCATTTAAAATGGATCAAATATAGTGTATTTATTAATAACATATCAAACATAATAGTAATACGTTTTGTACATAACAGGACGACAACTACTACATTAATGCAGCCAATAAATATTAATAAAAGCATATAAAATCTCAGCATGTGAAGATCATGTCTTATAAAAACATATTAGACTTTTAGAGCTTTGTGTTAAATTAACTTGCAGTAAATCGCAAGAAAGCAGATTATTTTGTTTTAGACAACAAACATTAAATATAAAGGATTTGGCACCGTTTATAATTGTCAGTCAATTGTCACTCTGCAATATCGCGTGGACATCGGGGGCAGTTCCCTTGGATTGGCAGACTGGGGTGGTGGTTCCCCTATTCAAAAAGGGGGACCGTAGGGTGTGTTCCAACTATAGGGGGATCACACTCTTAAGCCTCCCTGGTAAGGTCTATTCAGGGGTTCTGGAGAGGAGGGTCCGTCGGATAGTCGAACCTCGGATTCAGGAGGAGCAGTGTGGTTTTCGTGCTGGTCGTGGAACACTGGACCAGCTCTACACCCTCAACAGGGTCCTGGAGGGCGCGTGGGAGTTTGCCCAACCAGTTTACATGTGCTTTGTGGACTTGGAAAAGGCATTCGACCGCGTCCCTCGGGGGGTTCTGTGGGGGGTACTCCGGGAGTATGGGGTACCAGGCCCATTGATATGGGCTGTTAGGTCCCTGTACGACCGGTGTCAGAGCTTGGTCCGCATTGCCGGCAGTAAGTCAGGCTCGTTTCCAGTGAGAGTTGGACTCCGCCAAGGTTGCCCTTTGTCACCGATTCTGTTCATAACTTTTATGGACAGAATTTCTAGGCGCAGCCAAGGTGTTGAGAGGATCCGTTTTGGTGGCCTTAGAATCGCTTCTCTGTTTTTTGCAGATGATGTGGTCCTATTGGCTTCATCAGATCGTGATCTACAGCTTTCGCTGGAGCGGTTTGCAGCTGAATGTGATGCGGCCGGGATGAGGATCAGTTCCTCCAAATCCGAGGCCATGGTCTTGAGCCGGAAAAGGGTAGCATGCCCTCTCCGGGTCGGGGAGGAGGTCCTGCCCCAAGTGGAGGAGTTTAAGTATCTCGGGATCTTGTTCACGAATGAGGGAAAACTGGAGCGTGAGATCGATAGGCGGATAGGTGCAGCATCCGCAGTGAAGCGGGCGCTGTACCGGTCTGTCGTGGTGAAGAGAGAGCTGAGTCAAAAGGCAAAGCTCTCAATTTACCGATCGATCTACGTTCCCACCCTCATCTATGGTCATGAGCTTTGGGTTATGACCGAAAGAACGAGATCTCGGATACAAGCGACTGAAATGAGTTTTCTGGGGACGCCAACAGGATGACAGCTTAAGACAAGAGCTCCTGATCAACACTCGANCCCTATTCAAAAAGGGGGACCGTAGGGTGTGTTCCAACTATAGGGGATCACACTCTTAAGCCTCCCTGGTAAGGTCTATTCAGGGGTTCTGGAGAGGAGGGTCCGTCGGATAGTCGAACCTCGGATTCAGGAGGAGCAGTGTGGTTTTCGTCCTGGTCGTGGAACACTGGACCAGCTCTACACCCTCAGCAGGGTCCTGGAGGGTGCGTGGGAGTTTGCCCAACCAGTTTACATGTGCTTTGTAGACTTGGAAAAGGCATTCGACCGCGTCCCTCGGGGGGTTCTGTGGCGGGTACTCCGGGAGTATGGGGTACCAGGCCCATTGATATGGGCTGTTAGGTCCCTGTACGACCGGTGTCAGAGCTTGGTCCGCATTGCCGGCAGTAAGTCAGGCTCGTTTCCGGTGAGAGTTGGACTCCGCCAAGGTTGCCCTTTGTCACCGATTCTGTTTATAACTTTTATGGACAGAATTTCTAGGCGCAGCCAAGGTGTTGAGAGGATCCGTTTTGGTGGCCTTAGAATCGCTTCTCTGTTTTTTGCAGATGATGTGGTCCTATTGGCTTCATCAGCTCGTGATCTACAGCTTTCGCTGGAGCGGTTTGCAGCTGAATGTGATGCGGCCGGGATGAGGATCAGTTCCTCCAAATCCGAGGCCATGGTCTTGAGCCGGAAAAGGGTAGCGTGCCCTCTCCGGGTCGGGGAGGAGGTCCTTACCCAAGTGGAGGAGTTTAAGTATCTCGGGATCTTGTTCACGAATGAGGGAAAACTGGAGCGTGAGATCGATAGGCGGATAGGTGCAGCATCCGCAGTGAAGCGGGCGCTGTACCGGTCTGTCGTGGTGAAGAGAGAGCTGAGTCAAAAGGCAAAGCTCTCAATTTACCGATCGATCTACGTTCCCACCCTCATCTATGGTCATGAGCTTTGGGTTGTGACCGAAAGAACGAGATCTCGGATACAAGCGGCTGAAATGAGTTTTCTCCGCAGGGTGTCTGGACTCTCCCTTAGAGATAGGGTGAGAAGCTCAGTCATCCGGGAGGGACTCGGAGTAGAGCCGCTGCTTCTCCACATCGAGAGGAGCCAGTTGAGGTGGCTCGGGCATCTGGTTAGGATGCCTCCTGGACGCCTCCCTGGTGAGGTGTTCCGGGCATGTCCCACCGGGAGGAGACCCAGAGGAAGACCCAGGACACGCTGGAGGGACTATGTTTCTCGGCTGGCCTGGGAACGCCTTGGGATTCCCCCAGAGGAGCTGCTCCAAGTGGCTGGGGAGAGGGAAGTCTGGGCCTCCCTACTTAGGCTGCTACCCCCGCGACCCGACCCCGGATAAGCGAAAGAAAATGGATGGATGGATGGATATAAATGTCAGGTCTAAATTAATGTTAGCCCGGCAACAAGTCCATGTGTTGTGTTAGTTATAAATAATCCTACTGGTTTTAATATAAAGTGTTGGGACTTGATTTCCTGTTAGCTGAAGATGTTTTAAAAAAACATAAAACCTTTAAAACAGCACTGAGCTGAACTCACGTGCATATCACTCTCCCTCTTCAGGCTTTGTAAGTCTTAAACAGCTAAAACTGGAGACGTTTATTTCCCGTGAGGTAAAAATGACCAGTAACAAAGACCCTGAAGAGGGAGAGGAGGGAGAGGAGGGAGAGTTGCATGTGAGTTCAACTCACCGCAGTTTTAAAGCGCAGTGCTGTACAGTATTTAACTTTTAGTTTGAATTAAAGTCGTTGGATGGTAAAAATGACCAGTAACAAAGACCCTGAAGAGGGAGAGGAGGGAGAGGAGGGAGAGTTGCATGTGAGTTCAACTCACCGCAGTTTTAAAGCGCAGTGCTGTACAGTATTTAACTTTTAGTTTGAATTAAAGTCGTTGGATGAGAAAGTACAAGTTTAATCATTTTATTTTAAAACCCTCTGATGACTGAATCGATACAAACATGATAAATAAAAGTGTAAAACTGGAAGTTTTTCAAAATAAAGCTCTTGTTTTTCTGCAGCGTGACCAAGTGATAAAACGAGTGGTTCTGTTTTCTGGAGGAGAAAAAAGATTCTGAACCGAAGGATGTTCCAGACAAACAGCTGCTGAAGCTGAATCACTTTGTTACACATTATCTCCTGACACGGTACATGATTACACTTTACATGATTACCTTTTACATGATTACCCTTTACATGATTACCCATTACATGATTACCCTTTACATGATTACCCATTACATGATTACCCTTTACATGATCACCCTTTGGTGTTGAGCGTGTCGTAGATTGAAATGTTCGCCGGCTGCTGGCGGGTGATGTGAGCTCACTTTTTCGGCCTCCTTCTCGTGTGACCCGCTAAACTCGGCTCGTGAAGCCCGTGTCGGCTGATTGGCTCGTGGGTCCAGTTACGGGTCTCTTGAGCAGATAAAAACATCTTGTTATGAACTTTGATGCTTCACCTCAGACTCTGTGAACTTACAGACTTTAGTGTTTATTTATGTTTTAATAAATCGCCCCAACATAAGAGTTGTTTAATTTGTGAGTTTTATTTTGATAATCCACCAACATTTTGCTGTGCTAAATGTGTGAAACTCATCGGCAGCTCTTTGGTGGGGGTACCACACGGCTCCATTCTTGGAACCCTTCTCTTTTCTTTGTACCTGCTGTCACTTGGTGCTATTTTCCATCAAAACATCATCCCTTTAGATTTTTATGCCAATGACTGTCAAATGAAAATGTACTTCACTCTGAAGCACACTGGTGCACGCTTTATCCAACCTCTGCCTGGCTGACGTCAGCGACTGGATGGCTTTACATTTCTTAAACGTTAATGAGAAGAAGACAGAAGTTTCCACCTGATGGAACATTCAAGAACCACTGTATCGACCTCTCCTCTTTAGCCCTGTTAGAAAAACAAGTTGTCACTAACCTGGGAGTGAAAATGGATCCTTCCATGAAACTAAACAGTCAACATGTTTGTTTGTTTGTTTGTTTGTTAAATCCTGTTTTGTTTGTTTCAGTTGAGGCGACTGTCTAAACTGAAGCCCATAGTGTCCAAAAGTAACCCTGAGACAGTAACATGTCTTCATAACATCCAGACTTGATTACTGCAGTGCACTTCTGTTTGGAATCATTTAGAACTGGTCCAAAATGCTGCAGTCTGATTTTTAACTACAGGCCAAAGAGAGCACATACTCCAGTTCTGGCCTCCCTTCACTGGCTCCTGGTTCACTTTTTAATTTATTTTAAAATCCATGTTTTTAAATCTCTGAACAGTTCCTGTCTGGCTGATCTGCTGCAGCCATATGTCCCACAGCCTCTCTGATGTCAGACCAGATGATTTTACTGGTTCCAGGCGCTCGTTTTAATCTCAGAGGTGACAGAACCTTCTCTGTTCAGGTCCAAGACTGTGGACTGAGTCTCCACTGCGTGGACTGAGTCTCCACTGCGTGGACTGAGTCCCCACTGCGTGGACTGAGTCTCCACTGCGTGGACTGAGTCTCCACTGCGTGGACTGAGTCTCCACTGCGTGGACTGAGTCTCCACTGCGTGGACTGAGTCCCCACTGCGTGGACTGAGTCTCCACTGCGTGGACTGAGTCTCCACTGCGTGGACTGAGTCTCCACTGCGTGGACTGAGTCCCCACTGCGTGGACTGAGTCCCCACTGCGTGGACTGAGTCTCCACTGCGTGGACTGAGTCTCCACTGCGTGGACTGAGTCTCCACTGCGTGGACTGAGTCTCCACTGCGTGGACTGAGTCTCCACTGCGTGGACTGAGTCTCCACTGCGTGGACTGAGTCTCCACTGCGTGGACTGAGTCTCCACTGCGTGGACTGAGTCTCCACTGCGTGGACTGAGTCTCCACTGCGTGGACTGAGTCTCCACTGCGTGGACTGAGTCTCCACTGCGTGGACTGAGTCCCCACTGCGTGGACTGAGTCCCCACTGCGTGGACTGAGTCTCCACTGCGTGGACTGAGTCTCCACTGCGTGGACTGAGTCCCCACTGCGTGGACTGAGTCCCCACTGCGTGGACTGAGTCTCCACTGCGTGGACTGAGTCTCCACTGCGTGGACTGAGTCTCCACTGCGTGGACTGAGTCTCCACTGCGTGGACTGAGTCTCCACTGCGTGGACTGAGTCCCCACTGCGTGGACTGAGTCTCCACTGCGTGGACTGAGTCTCCACTGCGTGGACTGAGTCCCCACTGCGTGGACTGAGTCTCCACTGCGTGGACTGAGTCTCCACTGCGTGGACTGAGTCTCCACTGCGTGGACTGAGTCTCCACTGCGTGGACTGAGTCTCCACTGCGTGGACTGAGTCCCCACTGCGTGGACTGAGTCTCCACTGCGTGGACTGAGTCTCCACTGCGTGGACTGAGTCTCCACTGCGTGGACTGAGTCCCCACTGCGTGGACTGAGTCTCCACTGCGTGGACTGAGTCCCCACTGCGTGGACTGAGTCCCCACTGCGTGGACTGAGTCTCCACTGCGTGGACTGAGTCTCCACTGCGTGGACTGAGTCTCCACTGCGTGGACTGAGTCTCCACTGCGTGGACTGAGTCTCCACTGCGTGGACTGAGTCTCCACTGCGTGGACTGAGTCTCCACTGCGTGGACTGAGTCCCCACTGCGTGGACTGAGTCTCCACTGCGTGGACTGAGTCTCCACTGCGTGGACTGAGTCTCCACTGCGTGGACTGAGTCCCCACTGCGTGGACTGAGTCTCCACTGCGTGGACTGAGTCTCCACTGCGTGGACTGAGTCTCCACTGCGTGGACTGAGTCCCCACTGCGTGGACTGAGTCTCCACTGCGTGGACTGAGTCTCCACTGCGTGGACTGAGTCTCCACTGCGTGGACTGAGTCTCCACTGCGTGGACTGAGTCTCCACTGCGTGGACTGAGTCTCCCCACTGCGTGGACTGAGTCTCCACTGCGTGGACTGAGTCTCCACTGCGTGGACTGAGTCTCCACTGCGTGGACTGAGTCTCCACTGCGTGGACTGAGTCTCCACTGCGTGGACTGAGTCCCCACTGCGTGGACTGAGTCTCCACTGCGTGGACTGAGTCTCCACTGCGTGGACTGAGTCTCCACTGCGTGGACTGAGTCCCCACTGCGTGGACTGAGTCTCCACTGCGTGGACTGAGTCTCCA
>JBBPBX010058252.1:0-12994 GCA_038048925.1 Garcialebias charrua
GAAACTTTTCTCCATCCACTCCATCCTGCCTGGACTCTCTTCTTCACCTCTTTACCACATTCCCCATTTTCCTGGACAGTGGACCCCAAGTACTTGAAGTCCTGCACCTTTGTGACCTCTGCTCCTTGTAGCCTCACTGTTCCACTGGCCTCCCTCTCATTCACACACATGTACTCTGTCTTACTACGGCTGACTTTCATTCCTCTTCTTTCAAGTGCATACCTCCACCTCTCCAAGTTGTCTTCCACCTGTTCCCTATTCTCACCACAGATCACAATGTCATCTGCAAACATCATAGTCCATGGGGATTCCTGCCTGACCTCATCTGTTAGTCGGTCCATCACCAGAACAAACAAGAAGGGGCTCAGAGCCGATCCTTGATGCAATCCCACCGCCACCTTGAAGCTATCTGTCACTCCTACAGCACATCTCACCACTGTCCTGCTGTCCTCATACATGTCCTGTACCAGTCTAACATACTTATCTGCCACTCCAGATTTCCTCATGCAATACCACACCTCTTCTCTTGGCACCCTGTCATATGCTTTTTCTAAATCCACAAACACACAATGGAGTTCTTTCTGACCCTCTCTGTACTTCTCTATCAACATCCTCAAAGCAAAGATGGCATCTGTGGTGCTCTTTCTTGGCATGAAACCATACTGCTGCTCACAGATAGTCACCTCTTGTCTAAGCCTTCCTTCCACAACTCTCTCCCAGATCTTCATTGTGTGGCTCATCAACTTAATTCCCCTGTAGTTGCTACAACTCTGTACATCACCCTTGTTCTTAAAAATGGGAACCAGCACACTTCTTCTCCATTCTTCAGGCATTTTCTCACCCTCAAATATTCCATTAAATATTTGAGTCAAAAACCTCACTGCCATCTCTCCAAGACATTTCCAAACCTCCACTGGTATGTCATCAGGTCCTACTGCCTTCCCCTTCTTCATTCTTTTCAGAGCTTTCCGGACTTCACCCTCACTAATCTTTCCCACTTCCTGGTCCACAGTTTCTATTACCTCCACTCTTCTTTCTCTTTCATTCTCTTCATTCATTAGCTCCTCAAAGTAATCCTTCCATCTTCCCATCACACTCTCCTCACTTGTTAGAACATTCCCATTCCCATCTTTAATAAGCCTAACCTGCTGCACATCCTTTCCAGCCTGATCCCTCTGTCTTGCCAATCGGTACAAGTCCTTCTCGCCCTCTTTAGTGTCCAGTCTCCCATATAACTCATTGTACGCCCTCTGCTTTGCCTTAGCTACTTCCCTCTTTGCTCTATGTCCCATCTCCTTATATTCCTGTCTCCTCTCTTCAGTCCTCTCACTGTCATATTTCTTCTTGGCTAATCTCTTTCTTTGAATGGCGTCCTGCACTTCACTATTCCACCACCAGGTTTCCTTATCTTCCATTCTTTGTCCAGATGACACACCAAGTACCTTCCTACCTGTCTCTCTAATTACTGTTGCTGTAGTAGCCCAGTCACTTGGAAGCTCTTTCTTACCACCCAGAGCCTTTAACAGCTCGTCTCTGAATTTCTCACAACATTCTTCCTTCTTTAGCTTCCACCATTTGGTCTTCTTCTCTGATTTTACTCTTTTTCTCTTCTTCGCAACAACAGTCATTCTACACACAACCATCCGATGCTGTCTGGCCACGCTCTCCCCTGCTACAACCTTACAGTCTCCAATCTCTCTCAGGTTTCCTCTTCTACACAGAATGTAATCGACCTGTGTACTCCTTCCTCCACTCTTATAGGTCACTCTATGTTCCTCCCTCTTTTGGAAATAGGTATTGACTATAGCCATTTCCATTCTCTTGGCAAAATCCACCACCATCTGTCCTTCCTGGTTTCTTTCCTTGACACCAAACCTACCCATCACTTCCTCATCCCCTCTGTTTCCTTCACCAACATGTCCATTCAGGTCTGCTCCAATCACCACTCTTTCCTCCCTGGGAATACTCTCTATCACTTCATCCAAATCTTTCCAAAATTTATCTTTCTCCTCCCCATCACATCCAACCTGTGGAGCATAACCACTTACTATGTTTAGCATCAGACCTTCTACTTCTACCTTTAGACACATCACCCTATCTGACACTCTCTTCACCTCTACTACATTCTTTGCCAACTCCTCCTTCAGGACCACCCCTACTCCATTTCTCTTTCTATCCACACCATGGTAAAACAGTTTAAACCCTGCTCCAATACTGTGAGCCTTGCTGCCCTTCCACTTGGTCTCTTGGACACATAAAACATCTACCTTTCTTCTCTGCATCATGTCAGCCAGCTCTCTACCTTTGCCTGTCATTGTCCCCACATTTAGAGTTGCAACCCTCAGTCCTACATTCTTCACTTTCCTCCTCTCCCTCTGTCTCCTGACACGTTTTCCTCCTCGGCGTCTTCGACTAACAGTAGTACAATTTCCGCCGGCACCCTGTTTGTCAACAGCACCGGTGGCGGACGTTGTTAACCCGGGCCTCGACCGATCTGGTATGGTTTCACTTTGATGAACTCGCATTATGGTTTTGGCAAGTGTTTTACATCGGATGCCATTCCTGACACAACCCTCACCATTTACCCGGGCTTGGGACCGGCACAAGAGATACAATGGCTTGTGCTCCCTAGTGGCTGGCTGTTTTGTTTTATTATATTGTTTTTTGGTATTGCCTGGTTATAATCTTGTTTTTCTTTGTGCTTTTCTTAGGCTCCTGTCTGACCTCCAAATGCTAATGTTGCTAGCAATGAGGACCCCACAAGGATGTGTACTGAGCCCCCTTCTATTCACCCTGCTAACACACGACTGCACACCATCATACAGCTCCAACCACTTCATCAAGTTTGCGGACGACACAACAGTGGTGGGTCTCATCAGCAACAACGATGAGACGGACTACAGGAACGAGGTGAGCCGCTTGGCCTTGTGGTACGGACACAACAATCTCACTCTCAACGTGGAGAAGACAAAGGAGATTGTCGTGGACTTCAGGAAGAGGGATGCCCAACATGCCCCTCTGACCATCAACAGCACCGCAGTGGAGAGAGTGGACAGCACCAAGTTCCTGGGAGTGCACGTCTCAAAGGACCTGTCCTGGAGCAGGAACACTGCAGCACTGGCCAAGAAGGCTCACCAGCGTCTCTACTTTCTCCACAAGCTGAAAAGGGCTGGAGCTTCAACCCCCATCATGTGCACCTTCTACAGAGGTGCCATAGAAAGTGTCCTGACCAGCTGCATCACTGTGTGGTTTGGTGCATGTACTGCATCCTGCCGCAAGAGCCTCCAGCGCATCATGAGAGCAGCTGAGAAGATCGTCGGCACCTCCTTCCCCTCACTGCAGGACTTACACAGCAAACGCCTCACTCGGAAAGCCCACTGCATGGCAGGTGATCCCACACACCCACTACACAGCTGCTTTAGACTGTTGCCTTCAGGGAGGAGACTGAGGAGTCTCCAGGCTCGAACCAGCAGACTGAGAGACAGCTCTGTTCATCAGGCAGTAAGGATGCTAAACACTCTGCCTGCTCTGCCTCCCCTCCCATTTGAACTGCCTTAACACAAAAAACTTTCTCACACATTACCACACAACACAAAGATTTTAACACTGGTCCCTGTGTCATCAAACGGGTTATTCACTAAACTCTCAGTCATGTGCTCATTCAGTTTGCACTACTTCTCATATTTGCACTGTTTGTATTACATTACTGCCTATAGTCATACTACTGTTTATATTCACTGTTTACATTAATACTGTTTACATTTATTACTACTGTTTACATTTACACTACTTTTATATCTACACTACTGCTGATACATATACAGTATTCTCTGACTAGCCTTATTTAAGGATGCCCAATGTGCCTTATGTGCCTTACTGCATATGCCACTTTGCCTCTATACCAACATCAACTACCTCATACATATACTGTGTACATTAACTCATATGCTGCTTTGCCACTCTTTGCAAATGTCAATGCTAGAACCTTCAGTTTATTTTATAGATACACTTTATATACTTTTTATACTACTATGCAATAACTCAGGACAGTATTACACTTTTATCATTTCATTTTATGCTTATGTCATTAAATGTTTAGTGTTTTAGTGTTGGTGTAACTGTCAGGACAGTGTTACACTTTTACTATTTTATGCTTATGTTTATTAAATGTTTTAGTGTTTTAGTGTTTAAATGGTTACTTTTGCACCGAGGGACTGAGAGAGAAATGCAATTTCAATCCTGTTTATGTCCTGTACATATTGCAGTTCTGACAATAAAAGTTGACTTTGAAACCTCACATCTTCCACAAAGTGCTAAGGTGAATCTCTGCCACAGACAGTCCTGCATTTGGAGATTCATCACAGATGAGTGAGGACGTCGCTTTCCTCTGCTGTGACTGACTCTTAAAATGACTGAAAGACACTGAAACTGTCATACAGAAGCAGATCATGGTATTTATGATGCATACCTCTGGTAATTGTAGTTTCTTTTATTATTAAGGTTGTTATGTTATCATTGTTATCAATTTTAACTTTTTAACATTTTTGAATTTGTTTTGCTCATGAATAAACAGTTTTTAAGCAACAACTTATGTGGATATTTTGTGTGTGCTCTATTTAGACCTGTTGTACATATCTGTATTGCGGGTTTGAACCAGATCTGGGCCGCGTTTTGAGATTCGACTTACTCTACTGGGCCGGACCTGGGCCAAATCCGCCTAAAAATGAAATGAGGATGCCGCATCTGGGCCGCATCTGGGCCAAATTTGCCTAAAAACTAAACAAGGATTCCGTATCTGGGCCACATTTGGGCCGAATGCAGTAGTTTTGTAGCACTTCTGGCCCACCTCCGGCCCAGATCCAATCCAGATCCGCAATCCACATCCGGGCCAGTTTTGGCCCGTTGGACAAAAAGACACCGGGCCGGATCCATTTTACAAATGCGGGCCAAATGTTTTCATACATTTGGCCCAGATCCGGCCCACATAACTTTTGCTGTCTGGGGGCTTGTGTGGGCTAGCTGCTAGCCTAGCTTTGATACCTCCGCGTTTACCCCGCTTCTTTTTCCTGTCACGCCGCTTGTGGCGTTTCCACTGCGGGCGCGGTGAAGGGAGGCTCGGTGCTGGCTTCTAGAGCAGGCCGCAGGCACGTAGATTCTCCTCGAGCTCGCTGCTTATTTCCAGATGAGCGGTTTTTCCGACATCAAGCAGGAACTCACGGCTATACTTGCGTTCTTGAACACATAGACAAGACGAAGACGTGCCGGCAAATTGCGGCATGCAGGACAAGACAGACAAAAGCACCGTGTTGCTGGGAGAGAGAGAAGCCGCAGCCTTTGCACGCGCCGCCATCTTGGATCACCATCATTTAGCAACTGTTTTGAATGTTTTCTGATTCACTTTATAATGATGGACTCTGTGTTGTTTCGGGATGGTCTTGTAGCTTTTCCCAAAACAAAGGGCAGCAACCATTGCTACCATTGCAATTTTAAGGGTTTTTCACAATGACAACCCTTCTATCATATTAAAATAAACATTTGCCGAGTCTTGGCGACATCTTCAAGTGCATTCAAAAAACCTGTTTGTTCTTCATTAGGCATAATAGAGAGTTATTGGTCAAGGATGGTTTAAGTATGTACTAAACTTCAATAGCAAAACTACGGTGGTTTATCATCATGATGGTAGCTTATTGGCATCATGGATGAAAGGTGGTCATGTCATGTATCACTGCCAATTATAGCCTACATGACATGGGCTCGTATGGGCACTTTTAAGTAGGCATACTGAAATTCCCAAGCTTTTCTAGTGGGTATACTCCGTATGCCCGCGTATCACAAAGACTACACCACTTTGCAGACACTACACCAATCTGTCTGTCAATCTCACGCTCCATTCTTCCTTGAAGTCCTGCACTTTTGTGACCTCTGTTGCTTGTAGGCTCACTGTTTCACCAGTCTCCTTCTCATACATACACACATACCTCTGTCTTACTACGGCTGACTTTCATTCCTCTTCTTTCAAGTACTGTACATACTTCCACCTCTCTATGTTCTTTTCCACCTGTTCCCTGTTCTCACCACAGATCACAATGTCATCTGCAAATATCATAGTCCAATGGGGATTCCTGCCTGATCTCATCTAGTCGATCTATCACCAAAGCAAACAAGAAGGGGCTCAGAGCCAATCCTTGATGCACTCCCACCTCCAACTTGAAGCATATCTCACCAAGGTCCTGCTGTCCTCATACATGTCCTACTAGTCTAACCTACTTTTCTGCCACTCCAGATTCCCTCATGCAATACCACACCTCCTCCCTCGGCACCCTGTCATATGTTTTTTTCTAAATTCACAAAGACGCAATGGAGTTCTTTCTGACCATCTCTGTACTTCTCCATCAGCATTCTCAAAGCAAAGATGGCATCTGCTGTGCTCGTTCTTGGCATGAAACCATACTGCTCCGAACCATACTGGAGTTTGCATATGTTCGCTCTGTGCTGTCTTTTCTCCAGATGCTTCAGTTTCCTCCCACAGACCAAAAGCATGCATGTTTAACATGTTCTCATAGGCTGATTGGTAACTCTAAATTGTCCCTAGGTGTGAGTGAGAGAGTGAACGGTTGTTTGTCTCGTTTGTCTCTATGTGTCCCTGTGATGGACTTGCAACCTGTCCAGGGTGTCCCCCACCTCTCGCACAGACTGGATATGGGCACCAGTGACCCCCTGACCTGAAAAGGAAGCAGCAGATGAAAAATAATGGATGGATGAATGAACAATCCTTTCATCGTTTTCTTCACACTTATATTTAATCATTTAAAATTTGTTTTGAACTTTTGTGTTTCTAGTTTTATTCTATATTCTCATTTTATTAGTTTATGTCTGTAAAGTTCTTTGGATTGCTTTGATCTTAAAAACACACCACACTATAGGGAATAATGTAATGATTGTCTATACACTATAATGATTAAAACCCGTATTTTTTAGTTATGGAGCTTATTTATATAGCGCTTTCCAGCCCCCTGTGAGGAGCCCCAAAGCGCTTTACAATACCAACCATCCACCCATTCATTCAGACATTCATACACCGGTAGTGGTAGCCTGCCTTGCAAGGCGCCATCCAGATACCGGGAGCAACTCTGGGTTAAGTGTCTTGCCCAGGGACACAACGACACATGGTGGGCAGATGCGGGATTCGAACCTCCAACCTTCCGATCAGGGGTCGACTGCCATTACCACTACACCACGGCCGCCCCAGTTAGATAATGGGAACTACAAATTAGTATAACTATGGATGCTTTGTCAGTCTGTTGTGGTTTTTGCCAAGTTTCATCCTCGTCCTGTAAAACCCCAAATTTAAGACGGAAATATTATTCTTTACCTAAAGTATCGAATTCAGAGTATACATGAACACAGCTGATATTTGAGTCACAAGGACTGCCATTTGCTAAAAACAAGTAAAAACACAACTGTAATTTTTAGGCTTTTATTGTAAATGTGTTTTACATAGTAGAACAAAGCAAAAAATAAGAATTTTAACAAATTCTTAGTAATAAAGTGTTTACAGACCGCATTTTAAAAATAACCTGCCACACATTTCAAGATACTTTTTGCTCACTTGAAATGATCACCTGTTCAAACGAGTTGTAAAAAAAATATACATTATTGCTGAAATTATTTGGCAATAGAATAATTTTTCATGAAACATTTTATTAACATGTGTTCTGTAAACACCTGATTTTTTTCTTCTGTTTTACAGTTTATATGTGAAACATTCTGTTATGTACACTTTCTTTACATTTTCAAAAATCTTTCACAATCACAGATATCTATATAAGAATATTTCTGTTCTTCTTTCAGATGCATGTACAGTATTTACATACATTCCTGGGATCACTTATAATACACATTCAGAAAAGGGTTTCTTCTGTTTGCATGGAAGGAATGCCTGATAAAGTAGACTTTCAACACACAACATCAAGGGTGGCATCAAAATACTATATTTTAACAACTGCTGAGCAAATATTTTCAGGAACAAAACTCAATTTCTCAACTACAGTATCCCATTCATTCAGTTTATGTTAGTTATGGCACATAAATAAACATCAGTCTTAGGACTCTGCATCTTATCTGTGCAGCATCTGCTGTCTCTCCCATGACTCATTTAATTCAAATTTCACTTACAGAGTGGCAGAAAAAGCATTCTTTAAGAGTAATCGTGTATGTAAAAAAATATATATATATCACACAAAGGCAGTTGTGATACATGACAGATTACGCACAGATGTTCACAAACTTTTATTATTTCATTTTATGCTTGTTTATTAATTGTTTAGTGTTTAAATGGTTACTGTTGCACCGAGGGACTGAGAGAAATGCAATTTCAATCCTGTGTATGTCCTGTACATATTGCAGTTCTGACAATAAAGTTGACTTTGATGTTTCCTTGGTTGCGCATCAATTTTTCATAAACATAACGACAACCTGTTTTCTCCAGGCTAATATGCTGTGAACTGTTGTGAATTTGTTGTCTGATAAAATTACAATTTCCAGTTTTAAATCAGTTAAAGTACAATAAAAATCCATTCAACTGAATTTGATGGTTCAAGTTTATAGTGGTTCAATGTTTGAACCATGTATGTTAAAAAAAAAACTAAAATAATTAGTATTTCATAAAGCAGCTTTATCTATCTTTTAAAAAGTGGACACAGTCCTTTGTAATTACTTGTAAAAAAGTTTTAAATATTTTACTCCTAAAGCCTCTCTTTGTCACACTACAATTTGCATTAGTGCATTTATTTTGACAACCTAGAATAATTTTGGTATTTTATGTTTTAAGCATCCAAATCCTGTTTTAACCAGAGGCTACCCAGATAAATAAACAATTTCATCTGATTAGTGAAAGAATACTGACTCTAGCATCTTATTAATGCTTCCTAACAAAGCGATTTACAATATTTGACAGCGGTGAAAAGCTAACAATGTCACGTAAAATATGAAAATAAAAGACAAATAAAACTCATTAAACAGAAGCTGTGATGTACAGTCCGCTGAAAACACAGTTTTCAACTTTAGCTTTAAAGATTATTTTCTGTCATAAATGGTTGGAGATGCACTGTAATAAATTTTAATTAGAAATATGTCTTTTTCTTCCCCAAATAAAACAAAAACAAACCTTCAACCAAAACGAAAGTCAAGTCTTAACTCTGAGAGTTACTCTGAGAGTTACTCTCAGCAGAGTAACTCTCAGAGTTTCAGTAAGGGCAGACGACCAACAGATTTCATGTGAGCCAGTGAAAATTACATGGCTTCTTGATCTACGATGGAGAGCTGTAAATCAACAGGAACTTGAACTGGATTCTTGTGTTTGCATTTTATTTTATTTTTTTTTACTTACGAGACTCAAAGGCGTCAAAAAGCCTTTTTCAAAGCTAAAGGAATGTTGATGTATCTATTATTCTGTCATCTCTGGAAAAAGAAAGAAGTCCTTACTGCTTCCTATGCCCCAAAATACAATTTTTTAGGGGTGGTGGGGGTGTATACTTTTAAATCATTTAATAAAGATTTTGCTAGCATGCAATTTTAAAATGATTGGCTCCAGAAAAGTTTTAAAAATTAAACGTTAAAAGGGGGCATTTATAAGAGTTGTAGATCCCACAGTGCTATAAAATGTACAGATATGAAGCGTTTATTTTGTAATAAAATGCACCTCAAAGTGTAAAAATACTCTGAATAGAGTCTTTGCAATAGATTGGCTAAAAGATTTGAGAACAAAGTTGCGATATACAAAAAGCTTATTCCACCATTGAGATTGCTGCGTCAAGTAACAGATACCTGTTTTAGTTTTTACTGTCTTTTCCTCATCATCACCCAATAAATTATCACAGTACCATAAATGTGCGTCACACGCTTGAACATAAACACACACAAGTGATAAAGAGCCCTTTCCAGAGTCTTTTGTGTTTGAACTGTCACCCCTCCAGTCCTTTTTGTCTTTCGTCACAAACACCCACCCCCCCTCCCGCTGTCGTCCTCCGTTCAGCGTCACTCAGTCAGAGCGGGGTCAAAGGGGTCCGTTTGCAGAGCGTCCTGTCCTGCTGCTTCGTGGAAAGCGGTGGACTTTGAGGTGTTTCGACAGGTGATCGCTGCGGGCAAACTTCTTCTCGCAGACGATGCACTGGTATGGTTTCACTCCAGAGTGGGAGCGGCGGTGTCTGGACAGCTCATCAGATCGGGAAAACCTGTCGGGAAAAGGGAGAAGGAATTTAAAAATCTTTTTTCACGGGGATTTGAACACACAGAGAGCCCAGCGTTGTTGATTCCTCTCTGCATAAACACCTTTGTGTTCGTATGAAGCCCCATAAACATATAAAAAAACAATAGATGGGAGTCATGCTTAAAGCTGCCAAAAAAAATAAAAGCTGTGCCACGCTGATTTTTTTTAGATGGGTAATCTGAGAGGTGTGATGCTTTGCATGCAACTTCTCTGTGAAGCTGAAGAGCCACCCCATATTTAGCTCAACACATGAGCACCGTAAATCCAAGCTCGGTTTATTCCTGGCCTGATCTGCTGTGGTCACTATGGGCTTTGGCCAGCTTTGACTGTCCTGACAGTAAAGGGTTAAATGGATGACAGAGCAGCTTCTCTACGCATCAGTGCATATCCGTATACATTAGTCAAGCTGTTGAGACCAAAATCATCTGGTACATGAATAGATTAGACCGTGGCAGCAGCAGGATGTAAGCATGAAGGTGGTAGGTCACACGGAATTAAAGATATTACCCACGGTTGTGTTCGACCATTTTCATTTTAGACACAGATGACACACAAGGTCTATTCATCAGTTTAATAATCAAGTTATGAAGGAAAGTAACTTTGAGTGAAGAAAAAAAACAAATAATCATCCTTTTTGAAGTTGAACCAACATTTCATATCTAATTTCCAGTACTGTATTGATCCCAATAATGTGGATACCGCATTTTCCAGACTATACGTTACAGTTTTTTTACATAGTTCCGCCAGTCCTGTGACCAGTAATGCTAACCTGGAGTGAGTTCTCTCTCTTCCACGGCAGAAACACCTGCTTTTACTTTAAGTTCTTGGGGAAAAAAACCCAATGTAGCCACACTTCTGAGTTAAGGTTTTGGAACAGGGGCTTCCAATCCTGATCCTCCACGGCCACTATCCATCACAGTTACTTGTTTCCCTGCAGCACTCCTGATTCAATGACCAAACTACCTCTCAATCTTCTGCAGAACCCTCTTAAACCCAATGATTCAAACCAGGCGTGATGGACTATGCAGGATGGTGGCCCTTGAGGTCCAGGATTGGACACTTCTGTTTTACAAGGATGTTGATTGTTCAACAGAAAATATGATCACTGTACACATAAATCCTAGCAGGCTACATAACTGTTTAGAAACAACCAAAAAGTTGCAGATGAGATCAAATATAGCTGCAAATACAAATTTATACAAATGGCTGATACAAAGCAAAGTGTTACAACATTATAAAAATCGTAATGACTGACAGCGTTCAGTGACTCATCTAATGTAATAGGCTTTTGCTGTTTTCGTGCTTGCAGCAATGTAAACAATGCTAACACATTCATGCTAATCAGATGCAACTTGTGCCATCCTAGATAATTAGCACAAACCACTACACAGATCGTCAGAATGGTAACTGGCAGAGTTGTTTTGTACATGTAAGAATGAGTACAGAGCAGGTTGAGGTTTGTTTATATGGTTGATCAAACTCTATACAGTATAACTCATTCTGATACAGTAATTGACTAGTTAGTATAATATAATTAGCACATAGCTTGCTAACTCTATAGCTTTGTACATGTTGCCTACTCTACATCATGTAAAATAAATTTCAACCATCTGTCCTGTATATTCCTAGTAATATGGTGGTCAGTGTCGCGGTCTTGT
The DNA here is from genome assembly GCA_038048925.1 of Garcialebias charrua. Taxonomy (NCBI): domain Eukaryota; kingdom Metazoa; phylum Chordata; class Actinopteri; order Cyprinodontiformes; family Rivulidae; genus Garcialebias; species Garcialebias charrua. The sequence goes on from JBBPBX010058252.1 coordinate 11,926, forward strand.
AATCCTGAGGTTGCAGGTTCAAGTCCAGGTTGCATCAGGAAAGGCATCCGGTGTAAAAAATAAAAATTGCCAAATCTTTCATACGAGTTTGCTCGCTGTGGCAATCACAGAAGAAGGGAGCAGCCGAAAGAAATTAATATTTGTATAACTTTATGGTCTCAAGCTAAGGATTTGTTGTTAGAGCAATCTATTTAGCAGGGGTCTGTAACCACTGGGTCAAAGACCTGTGGCTTATGAATTAATTACAAATCCATACAGAAAATATAAAAAATCTGTATATTTTTAAACACACACACAAACACACACAGGCCGGGGTCGTCACAGCTAACCATCTAACATGAAGACTTGGCTATTATTTCTATGCCGGATGCCCTTCCTGACACAACCACAGACCACTGAGCTACCACAGCCCTCTGTGTGGAGCAGAGAGCTGCCATCCAGGGCACCTGGGGGAGCAGATGGTGGGGGTTAAGGGTCTTGCTGAACGGGGCAAATGAGAATGGAGACAGGTGCGGGTGTTTCATCTTTCCCACCCACATTTTGATGTTGTCGGTCTGAGGAGTTGAACTGGCGACCTTCCGATCACAGGCCTGCCTTTTCTAACCTCTGTGCCATCATAAACAGGTGGTCCCCGACTTACGACGTCATGGACATCCGAGGTTCCGGCCTTACGAGCGGACTAACGAACAGTAAAGTTGTACAGAACATACAGAAAATACAGCACTGGTATGTGTTTTTAGATGAAAGTGTGTTGGCTAACCGTTTGTAAACAAAGTTCTGAGCATGCTTATGAACCAGTATGTATGTTTGTGTGGAAAAATGGGGGTTCGTAGTAGCGCTAGCATACATTTTACGACTTACGACCGAAAATCCGGACTTGCGAGCGGCACGTGTTTCGGGTTCCGACATACCAATTTTCGTGTTACGAGCACCTCGTACGAACGGAACTCGCTCGTAAGTCGGGGACCACCTGTATACATCATATATGATCATCCGGTGGTTATATACATGCACACCTTCATTCACACTTTTCCTGTTTTTCTTGACTTGGCTGTAGTGTCCCACCCCC
>JBBPBX010058253.1:0-16368 GCA_038048925.1 Garcialebias charrua
AAAAAAACAAAAAAACAAACAAAAGCAAAATTAGTCTATTATAGGTTACAGAGCAAAACCTTTGAAAGAAATGCACAAAATCACAGCTAAAATCAAAAGTCTGGATTTTTTTTTTACTGTATTTGGCAGGGAATGGCTAGGAAATTAGCAGTTCAAACATTAAGATAACAGGATAAAATATGTGTGGGTTATTTATCTATTTCTTCTGTGTTTTTTCTTTGATAGAGTTATTGTTTTAAAGAACAAAATTTTATGCTGAACAAACAGTCCGAAAAGCTGAGCTAGTACAAATGTTTTGGGTTATTAAGCCTTGTACATGGATTCCCGGAGTGTAATGTTAATGGACTCTAACAGCACAGAGCTGAACAACACATAAATTATCACTGTTTAAAGGAAAAAAGTCCAGCTGGCATGAATCAATCTAATTGCATCAGCTTGATGGGTGTTACACAATGGTGTCACACTGTGCTAACTGATTAAATGCTATTCAATGCATCAAAACAAATACAGTACCTACTTACCTATGTCCAATGAAAATGACCAACTACTACCGGTACATACTGTAGATTCAAGACATTTTAATAAAAAAAGATCACGCATTTTTATTTGTAGTTAATGTAAAACTTATGGGTTCAAACAACCAGTCAAATTATATTTACAATATAGTTAAGACCTATGCTGAATGATCACATGGCTCCAATAATTTTCTAATCTTATAATAATCTTTCTTTCCTCTTGGCCCACAGTCCCTCTCCCAACATTCATGATACAGAACATCCCAAAAGCAGCTTAATTTCCTGTAGAACTGGTCGACCTACAGAGCTCAGCTCATGTTTGAACAGTTTAAATCCTGCCAGCCAAACAATGTTGGACATGAACAGACAGTCAGGAGGCATGTCTAAACTCAAAGTTCATTGCATCCTTTCAGCCACCTGGAAACCAGTAATAAAGGTTTTCAAAACTTCTTGAAGTTCAGTTCAATCTGCTCTAACTAATTTACTTATTCTTTTTTGGGGGGGCTCCTTAAAACATGTCACTAATTTCTGCTTTATAAGTTATTTCAAGACAATACTCAAGCTACAGTATAAGGTCATGGTCTTCTTTATTGTCATTCGCATCTCATGTGGTAGAATGAAACTGTGTACACAGGGTCCCAGTTACATCCAACAAAAGCATAAATTGTAAAAGAAAAACAGTAATACAGTATGATCTAGTATAAGATCAAAAGAATGCTATGTTTAAAGCTTTATAAACTTTATAGCTAAGCTTGACCTTTGGAAATTCTGAAACAGATTATTTAGACCAAACTTGGGTTGCAGACAAGACTTTTAGGATTTTTCCACTAAAACGGAAGATGAGACTTTGAGCTCAGGTCATTCCACTGCTAATTCATCTTCTTATTTACAATGGATTGTGTTTTGTCTTAAATTTATAAGATTAAAGGTGAAACCAATGTGGGATTTTTAAACATGGCACTCAACATTTTCATTGGTTGTCGTTGTCGGTAGGGACGGGGCCAATCCGATCCGGTATCGGCCTCCGATACCAGCATCATTTACGTATCAGATTTTACGATCGGGTTCTAAAACTTGGGCTGACGCCGGCCCGAAAAGGCAAATGCGAACACGACGAACCCGGGTTGGGCCGGGCTGGGCCGGGGAGGGTTGTGCAGTGCGAAAACGGCTTATGTGTACCCGCCCTCAGTTCAGGACAAAAGGAATTCTTTGCTCAGACCCTTCATTGGTTTGACAGAGAATTTTTTTTAAACGTGAGCTCTGGCTCTGGTTTACATAAACCAGTTTTGAGGAACCCCCTTCCTCCTATGTAATTTACTCAATGCCAAGGTTACCTAGATGAGCTTGCACGCAGTTCTCAAACTAACCAATAGCAGTCCATCACATGGCAATGACACCACTGTGAGTTGCCAAATAAGAATTGATTGTGAATGACCTGACATTCCCAACAAAACCTGATTTGATTTTGCTCTCAATCGTTTTCAAACTGCTACATAACACGGTAATGCATGTGCTGCATTTTAAATACACAAATCTAATACAAATGTAGCAGTGCATAATCCCTTGAAAATCCAGGGCAGATATACTTCTAGATGCAGACAATCTACATTTATTCTGCATCTGTTTAACTAGTATTTATAGTTAAATTTGGCCAATGCAGCGTGAGAGAAAATGTAACAAAAAAACTGAGTTTTGTGACTGCACAGATCTGATGACTAAAAATAAGCAAACGGTGAAGAAATTAGATGAAAACGGTTGAACATCACAACCCATGTTCCTTACTTGACAGTAATTTTAAAAATCCATAAAACATCCAATATTTTAACCTACCGGTAAATATGTCTCCCCAATTTTACTTTATTTAATTTACACTGGTACTTTGACTCACTATACAAATGTCTTAGACCTTTGAATTGAATTTTCTGATTGTAAAAAGAAGCTGGTAATGTTGACTCTGTCCTGTTTATGATTTATGTTAGAAAAAAGCTCACAAAGCAGCTCGTACTGTAAGAAACACAAGCAGACGGGTCTTGCCTCTGGAAGCCATGTGTTAAATTCTCCTAGGCCGTCACAGCTGACGTCTGACCCTTTCTATTACAGAGTGTTCTTAGTTAAACACCAACAATTTCAAAGAAACACTGGCATTGCCTGTTCAATCACAGTTACTAGGAAGCCTGTAATAACTAAACAAGAAGGTTGATGAGTTGCTGGGAGTTGCCCTGCTAATGTGCTGTAACAGAGAGAGCAAGTTTGCCCTGGAGCCACATGTGATTCTTAAATACACAGTCTGTACATCATAGATTATCAATCATTTGTTCTTTATGGACTTACAATAAGATGCCGGTGGCTCTAGAACCGTTCTTTACTGGGATAAATGAAGGTCAGTAATACAGAAGAAACACTAAAAGAGCTACTTTACATATTGTAGCATTTCTTTAATCTTCAGCAGATATATTGTAAACAATTTAAATATTCACAACAGCTTTTGATAATTGCAAAGCATTTCCATTTCATCGCTTCTTGTGGACTTTCGGCACCAATTCTAAAGAGGTTTTATGTGGTGTGAAAAAGGGCACATGTTTTTGCTATTCATCCTTTCAAGTGGATTGTGTCATCTGGGCCATCGGGTTCTGATTTTCATTTACAGAAAAGTCCAGAGAGTGCCAGAGAAAAACGTAAAATAAAATAAGTTCTCAACGTTCCCTCACATCTTGTTCAAACTATAAACACAGGGAGAAAAAGGACAGGCAGGCCATCATTTTACGGATCTGTTAAACACGTCCCTGAAGTTTGGTGTTTTAACAATAATGATGATTTTTTAATACTAGGAACTTGTACAATAATAGCACTGATAAAAATATTACAGCTTTTACTTGTCTAGGCATCTATGGGCAAAACACAAACCAATACATAAAAAAGTGACAATACAATACAGTATTTAGAATGAAACTGTATTTAGTGATTAATTAGGTTGTAAACCTAACTCTTTAATAATTTAAATAACTAAGAAACTAACTACAATTATACCTTTGGTTAAAGGAAGCAATTTTTGAGGTCATCCATGCGTAATAATGAACTCTGGGATGGACTTTGTGAAGATAACAGCCATCTGATTTGCATTTTCATTCTCCATTCCATTTTCCACTTCCCCTGTATCACTACACTCCATTATCTATTAACCATGAAGGCACACATTTGAACACACTGAGGAACCCACAAGACCTAATGAAAGGCTAGTTTGAATCAAGACGAGCTAACAGGAATTCCAACATATAATTTTTTATCAGCAAGTTTGCTCTGATTAATTTGTACAGATTTATTAAAGAAAAAGAGCAAAAATCAAGCTGATAGAGAACTATTTTGTACAGCAACATCAGTTACACACAAAAACTGTGGGAGTTTTTACAACACTATCATTGTGTGGCCTGAATGTTGCTGCATGGAGATTATTTGTTTATTCTTTACAATACATTTTACTTTTAGTGTTACCTTGGCGTGAAATCCTGACACAATAAACAGTGCCCACAATCTCAAGCTCTTAGTTTCTTTGCACCTCGCCTGTACCAAAGTGAGTGGGTGAAAAAAAAAAGCAGCATCGACAGTGAAAACTACCGTACTGATCACAAACAACTACAGTATTCCCTCGCTAATACGCGGTTCGACCGTCGCGGACTCGCTTTTTTGCGATTTTTCAAAGTAAGATTGTACACAGGAAAAAAATATAGTACAGAACAGAACACATGATTGCCAGCTTTAATATTACTCACGTGATTGGGACAGTACTGGATACTGTACAGTAAAAAGTTAAAAGAAAATACTCCGGACAGGCACCACCATTTTGTAGTCGTTTCATAATAAGCCTACACTCCATCACCGTACATAACGACTACAATTCCCAGAAGCCAACAGTGCGCCACCCAGAAGCAACGTTGCCTTTTGCTGAAATACTAGAGGGAAAGTTTTGATCTGATCGGAAACAGTTTGGTGCTTATTCATAGTGACTTCGATGCCCAGTGGATGCAGAGAGCTGCATGGAACCCACTGGAAACCAGAGCAGAACCGGACCTCCAGACCCATCGGTGAATCTGAGAGCTTTTAGCCAGTCCATGAGGACCTCTGAGTGGGGACGCCCCGCCGTAGGTCCGGTGCTCTCTCTGTAGCCCACCGGGACTTTATTCATCCAGACTTGGACTCAAATGGACCACCGTCAGATCCTGTGCCGGCCACCCTAAGGACCACCCCCTCCAAAAGTGCTTCAGCATTCAAGGGCTGCACAGAACCAGAGCAGAACCGGACCCTCAGACTCATCGGTGAATCCGAGAGCTGCTAGCTGGCCCACGAGGACCACTGAGTGGGGACGGGCCGCCTGTAGGTTCGGCGCTCCCTCCTTAGGCCACTGCCACTAACCCCGAGCCATGAAGAGCAAGATCTGTTTTTCTTGTTTAGTTTTTAAGCCAAGGCAAAGTGCTATTTTACAAATTTGTCAATAAGAGAGTGTGGCCCTTTCCAACAAACTGTGTGGGAATGTGTCCCTATGCTGTCCAGCCAGGTGTACTCCCTCCTGGTCAGCACAGCCACAAAGAGCATCTGTGTCTCATGCTGTCTCTGTGCATAGACACTATGCTCTCTTCTTGTATGAGTTCTGTGACTGCTTTCATAACATTTATTTGTAAGTTTTGCTTAAATATCGCAAAAATAGCTGTATTTTCTAACAGCCTCCATCATCTGCTCCTCAGCAGAGCAGTTGAGTTGAAATGAGAATAGGCATAAATATGTTCTCCAAGGTCTGACCAAACATTTATTACTTGATGAAACCTCTGCAAAAAAAAAAAGTTCTGCCAGCAGCTTGTGCTCAGTACGGGTTCTCAGGGGTGGTGAAAGAGCAAAAAGACGCAATGTTTGTCACGCAACCACGTCAATGAGAACTAATTTTGGCACATCTGACCAAGAATAAATCTGTATTTACAGTTCTCCAAGTCTTGCCAGACACTCGGACTTCCCACGGTTTTCAAAACGCAAACAGGTGAGCCCTCTGTCGACTCAAAATACAACATCACTGATACGTATTGAGGTAAAATAATCGTAACTGTCAAACAACTTGTGTGCTTTCAGAGTATCTTGTGTATAAAGTCTTAAGTAGTCGATCATGTAATTGTAACTTTTATGACATGCTGATAGATGGAGAATAAATGAAACCATGTGTGAAACCATAGGATGTTTGAATAACAGAAGAAATAGCAAAACATGTGAGATGCATACAGCATTATACTGTTTGACATTTCTCAGTCGACACAAACCAGCCTGTTTGAAATGGAAATAAAGGGAAAATCTGGTTCACCATTCTGGCTTCTCACCACTGAGAGAGAGTTGAGCAAAGAATTTAAAAAAAGTAAAGTGGGCAGCCATCCAGAGAATATGTTTTTCTTTTCACATTCGCTGCCATCGCATCCTCTTACTAGAAGAAAGGCTCGTCACCAAAACACCAATACAAACAGCTACTCCAAACACTCTTAAAAACCCGTCAACGCATGCTGTTAAAACAGCAGTCACATCTCAACTAATTAGAAAAGTAGAATTTTCATATTAAAAACAAACTGCAACCAAGATGATAATGTTAATCTAACAAAGTGAAAATAGACTGAAAGTGTTGACGTCATACATGATTGGATTTAATCTTTAGACCATGGAGATTACAGGCATTGGAACTAAAACTGAAGCAATTAGTTTTGTAGTGACTCAATAGAAACTTTAAACGGTGTATTTTGACAACCATCTAACCTGATTCACACATGAGTCATGTTGCATTGACCTCCTCAAACACTCTGTTAAAATAACACTCAGAATACAGTTTCCATTCATGTTCCTTGGCGCCTCATTGAGACATACAGTAAAGTACATGTGTAAGTGGCAAAAACAGTGCAGGCATTATACTGACAAGAATTAATAAAACTATTAATAATAAGAAAAGACTAGCATTCCTTGACCAAATGCATATCACCCAGTGTCTTTCATTTTAGTTTAAAACCAAGGATGGAGTCAAAGCTATTTTGATCATTTTTTGTAAATGACAATATGAACAATCTCATACAAGATCTCAGCAGATGTGTCAGCTCTTGTACAAGTATACCATGCCAAATTTTAGCCCACAACCTGCACAACTGACTGAATTATGACCATTTTTGTAACTGCTAAGGTCAATTAGCTATGGTGGCCCATTTGAAGTAGGGTGACTCCAAAACTTAAAGTTGTAAATGTACATCTAACAATTACTTTGAGTTTCATTCAAATCTGTCCAGTGGTTCATGAGATAGTTTGCTAACAGATTAATAAGATTAACAACAATTACTGCTCAAAGTATGAGTTATGCATGAATCAGCTACCACAACACCAAATTTGAGCTCAGTATACCTGTAGGTAAAACTGAGTTCTAGCTCTATTTGTGTTTCCAAAGTGTAGTTACAGGTAGTTGTGTTGTCCACCACTGGGTAGAAACTGTTAATCAGTTAAGGACAAGCACAGATCTATTCATTTTTAAAAGTTTAACTGAAATCTATCTCAGTGTTTCCCCTACCATTATCCAAGGAGGGCACACCACCCTGTCAACAGAACCGAGCGCTCTGCTTACCAAAATTCCACCTGTTTACCACTGAAAGTTAGACTACTTCTGGACAGGGAGCAGAGATTGTAGGCACAGGATAAGTGGCTTCAATTTAGCACTAGTAACATAGCACTCCAGACTCAGGCTTCAATTTCATTAGCTTGTCCCGGCACTGCTTTTACAAAGTACGTCCGGGTGTAGCCATGTTGCGCTGTCATCTCTGAAATCTCTCTGTAAATGCACTCATTATTTGTGGTACTGTCCAGCTCACGCTGAATTCTAACATCAGACAATAAAGTTAGTAAGATCTGTACCTCAGCACTTGTCCACTAGGGATGTAACGGTACACGTGGGTGTATCGAACCGTTTCGGTACGGCACGTTCGGTTCGGTCCACCTGCGTACCGTTTAGGTTATTTTTTCACTCATTAAACGTTATTAACAGGAAAATATATGCGCAGCGGAACTAAAAATTCCTAGGCGTGTTTCAGCATGGTGCTATTTTCTTGCAGCACGCGCAGCATTTAGCAGGCTAGCTTCTCGTTGCGGTCTCCTGTTTGGGAACATTATGGCTTCCTTGTTAAAAGACGAGCGCAAATCCAAAGCTGTGTGTGGACGTTGTTTCACAAAGATTGGTGCGGACATGCAGAGGAGCGCTCCGCCACGAGAGACCCAACAAGATTGGATCTGCAGCTGCAACACGTCTAACTTGTTAACGGACTTGAAACGACGTCATCCGAATGTGAACGTCTCTTCTACAAGCAAGAAAAGCAGCTGGTTGTAAACACTGCTAACAGCAGCAGCATTTAAAGGGATTGTGACATGATGTTGGAAATTTGCATATTTGTCAGAACAATATATATCTTATATCATTCAGCTCTGTTCGTTTTTTCAAAATAAATTATAAATATATTAAAATTTCATTCCAAGTTATGGTAATTTTTTCTCTGGGACACGCCCCTAAAGATCTGCGCATTTCCGCAAAACGTCATCAGTGACGTGACAACGGGCAGAAGGCAGAGCCTTGCCCGTTTGTCTGGTGTTTTTTAACTGCTTGCCATACTATTCATTTCCTGAAGGATCGCCTCTTTTATTTGTGTAACTTGAAAAATGCCATCACGTTGTAGCACATTTGGGTGTTGTAATATCAGCAGTGAACAAGTGAGCCTTCACAAATTTCCAAAAGATGAGAAACTTTGCCTAGAATGGACCAGACAAGGACCGGTGGGTTCCTACTAAGGAGTCGTATGTCTGCAGCGACCATTTTACTGCCGATTGTTTTCAGGAAAGACCTGGTTTACAAGAATCTTTAGGATTACCAGTAAGATTCAGAAGACTTTTAAAACCGGATGCTATTCCTACTATTTTTAAAAGAAAATCTACAGAAGAAAGTCCCACAGCTACCACGTCAAAACAACGCAGGGAAGCTACCGTCGGAAAACTGTCCAGGAGATGAGTAAGTCTTTGTGTAAACATAATCGGAGGTGTGTAGTGTTTTAGATTATAAACTATATATTTTACGTGAGTTCATGTTGTTTTACTTTATACACTGTGAGTGTATAAAGCCAATTATCACGGCAGATTCTTTATGTTCGCTGCTAACAAGCTAGCCGAATCAGTAGCACACACACTTTTCTAATAATGTATTTTTAAATTATGTATGCGCGATCAAGTAACATCAGTAAGTTTTTTTGTTCAGGGAGGGTTTCTTAATGAGAGTTTTGGATGATTTACTGTCTTAAAATGATAGATCTCAGACGCGACCGGGACTAAGCCGAGATAGCTGCTAACACACTAGCCGAGATACAGGCCACATTGCTATTTATGTATTTTTAAATTATGTCTGCGCGATCAGGTAACATCTGTAATTTCTTTTTATTCGGGGAGGGTTTATTAATGAGAGTTTTGGATGATTTACTGTCTTAAAATGATAGATCTCAGACGCGACCGGGACTAAGCCGAGATAGCTGCTAACAAACATTAGCCGAGATACCGGAGCAAACACTTTGCTATTTATGTATTTTTAAATTATGTCTGCGCGATCAGGTAACATCTGTAATTTCTTTTTATTTGGGGAGGGTTTATTAATGAGAGTTTTGGATGATTTACTGTCTTAAAATGATAGATCTCAGACGCGACCGGGACTAAGCCGAGATAGCTGCTAACACACTAGCCGAGATACAGGCCACATTGCTATTTATGTATTTTTAAATTATGTCTGCGCGATCAGGTAACATCTGTAATTTCTTTTTATTCGGGGAGGGTTTATTAATGAGAGTTTTGGATGATTTACTGTCTTAAAATGATAGATCTCAGACGCGACCGGGACTAAGCCGAGATAGCTGCTAAAAAACATTAGCCGAGATACCGGAGCAAACACTTTGCTATTTATGTATTTTTAAATTATGTCTGCGCGATCAGGTAACATCTGTAATTTCTTTTTATTCGGGGAGGGTTTATTAATGAGAGTTTTGGATGATTTACTGTCTTAAAATGATAGATCTCAAACGCGATCGGACATGCTCCGCCATTATTATTTAAATGCGCGTTGGAGCGTGCCTTCCCGTTGTCACGTCACTGATGACGTTTTGCGGAAGTGCGGGATTTTTAGGGGCGTGTCCCAGAGAAAAAACTAACATAACTTGGAATGAAATTTTAATATATTTATAATTTATTTTACAAAAACGAACAGAGCTGAATGATATAAGATATATATGTTCTGACAAATATGCAAATTTCCAACATCATGTCACAATACCTTTAAACAACCTTTATCAGGTAAATCAGATCAGTCCAGAGCAATAACATAAACTTTTTAAATCTCTGGATCTATGTCTGAATGTTGTTGATGTGCCGGCTTTAAAGTTCTTGAGCCCCACTACGACATCCATCATGTCAACACTTCAGCCAAAAAGTTCAGAACTTTATGAAAAAGTTAAAACTGATATTGTCAACAAGCCCTGGAGCAGATTAAAGCCATGATGATGATGATGACCGAGCGATTTAACCACCTCAACCATTCAAGAAGAGGTATTGTTCTTTTATTATTATTATTATTATCTAATTAACCTTTTTAATTTAAAATTATAATCTTAATAACTATTTTTTTAACCTCTTTGTGTTTTATTTCCAGTCTGGGACAGAGATAGCAGCTGACTTCTTCCTCTTCAGGGAAATCCACCAGATCACCTGCAGCTAAGAAGTCTATGATGACTGAACTCTGAACTTTTCCAAGGACCTGTCCCACCTGGAGGAGCAGGTTCAAGAAGAAGTTGTGAGTAATGAGGACAAATACAGCCACACTGTTGCTACTGTTGTTATTGAGATGATTTTATCCACTGCTGGAGATATTCACTGCAACTAGATCTGTGCTTTTTGCAGAAAATGTGGACAAGTTGGTCTTTTTGGACGAAAACTTAAAACTTGATTACCGTAGTTAGATTGTAAACAGTCTGTTACTGCTTATTGTTCTGGTTCTGACTGTTATTGTATTTATTAAGATTTTTATTATTGTTGATATAGTTTATTTATTGTAAAGAGCAAAGGTGGGCGGATGAACGCTAGGGAGCGCTAAAGCGCTATTCCGCTTACAGTGGACCTAAACTTTTTGTCAGCGTTTTTGTGAATTGACTAACTTTTATAATTCATAAGCGGATTTGTGCTATTTTTATTTAAAATGCAGTACCGCTAATAACTAATTATCTATCAGTAAAAACCAATAAACTTATTTACAAGCTCTTATGCTGCTTGTTTTACCTTTTTCCCCACCGTAAACAGCAGAGAGGAGGAAAGGGTGTGAGGGTGAGGGGGGCAGAGCTGAGAACAGACTCGGCTCTACCATGTAGGTAAATGCCTGGGGGTCCCATTTCAGCAGTGGCCCCGGCCCCGCCTCGCCCCGTGCAGTCACCTACATCACTAACATTGATCCTGCTTGTTAATGTACATTTAACATAAAAATAATTATAGTTACGATGAAAACGATCATTAAATACGCAAAAAAAAACGGTCGATTTCTTTATCCCCCTACTAAAAATGGACTATTCCATGTTGATGACAACTTCCGGGTCAGTCGTGAACTCGAGGGCTAGTTCTGTGGCTAGCTGTTTGTGCTGGGTACTTGGATAAATCCGCAGACAACCCCGCTGTTTCAAGCCAAATAAACGTGGCCGGATGATTTTATTGTGTGTTTTGTGATGACCATTCGACGGTGAGTCGTTATTTTCATGTATTTTAGTTACTTTTCATTAAATCTGTTGACTACCTATAGACGCTAACTCTGTGTCTGCCGGCTGGTTGTGCTGGGTTACTAATGGATAAATCCGCAGACAACCCCGCTGTTTCAAGCCAAATTAACGTGGCCGGATGATTTTATTGTGTCTTTTGTGTCGACCATTCGACGGCGAGTCGTTAGTTTAATGTATTTGGGTTACTTTATGTATAAATGCGGTGGCGACACACCCGTGTATTTGAGATTTAAACGTGGTTTTAGGGATTAAAAGATCATTCTATTTTTTGTTAATTTCGTGGCCGAATAGAATATATGTACGTAAAGTATTAAATAAATCCTTTGATTTTTGTAATTTCATCCTTTTAGGATCATTTTTGTTACTTTTCAGTTGGCAGTGTAGTGCAAATATTGATAACGCTGCCGGCTATATATAAAATATATATATATATATATATAATATATATATATATATATATATATATATATATATAATATAGAAATATATAAATAGCGGATTAGATTAGCTTCCCCTAATTTTCATAAGACATTTGTGCTTTTGAAATTGTGGACCTAAAAAAATTAATAAGCGTTTTAGAAATTGTGGAACTAATTTTTTAATTAGCGGTGCCCAGCTGTGGTAAAGAGTGCTGTTTATTTAAAATATCATCCAAATGGGTCACTTTAATTTACAGTATTTTTATACAAAAGTATTGTTTACTTGGCATATTTTCAAAATAAATGTTTTGTAAGTATTTATTTTAATTTCATTTTTTTGTACCGAAAAAAAAAAAAAAACCCAAACCGAGCCCTCCTTGAAACTAAACCGAACCAAAATGTGATTTTAGCATACCGTTACACCCCTATTGTCCACAGCACAATTTTTGTAGCTTCCATACCATACACATGGCAAAAACAACACACACTCAACAGGATCAGAGAGGAAATGGAGGTTCAGATGTAGTTTGTAGTTTTGCTTGGCGGGGCATCCAGTGACGTGGCTCCACTGGCCAATCAATGGCTGCTGTCTGCTTACCGGTATGTCAAAATCAGCACATCAGAGCAGTTCACTTGGAACCATGAACAAGGTGGTCTCATAAACCGGGCTTAGTGGGGGTGGATACTGGAGGGGCAGGCCCTTAACTGGTGCAGTGTAGTGCGAAACCGAAGAGCGTTGAGACAGTGGCAAAGCGTCATAATAGTGAAAGCATAATCTCACACATAGTGTAACCTGGGAGTCATTAGCAAAAAGTCGTCTATAGATTTCAATGGTTGGGAGGTTATCATGTTTTTAAGACTATGTATTTAGAGGAAAGTTCATTTAAGCCTTTAACGGTGAGAATAATATTTTAAAATCTATATAGAATCTAACAGGAAGCTAATGTAAGACAGCAAACTAAGGATAATGCTTTTGTGTCTTTTAGTCCTGGTAGTGAGTGTACCAGTAGTTACTGCAATTTGAATAGGAATTTAAAAATTAACCACTTCTTTCTAACACACAGCATGGCAAGCGCACAACACAAGAGCATATGTAGAGTAGCCATGAAAAGATTAAATTTTGTGGTGAAGTCAAGATGTATTGGTCTTTTAATCTTTGCACTGATAAAATCCAATCAATGATCATTAATGATTGATGAATCAGTGATTCATGAAGTCTCTGGAATCAAGGTTGTTTCTACAGGCAGCTGTTTAAAAGTAAAGCAAAAAATATGAAAATGCATAGTTTTTTTGTATGAAGAAAATAATTCCATACAACTCTCCTTCAAGTTAGTTTCTACTGTGTAGCAGTAGTAGTAATGTTTCACTTAACAAAACTCATTGATCATTAACAAAAGCTCCAAGTCAACTTGTCTGTTCACCAAACTACTGTATTCCTTTGCAGTTTGAGTCACTTAATACCTTTATCCTCCCACATCATAACTGCCATGGACTGTTTCATATCCACTTTTGTTCCTTTCATACCCACTTCATCACTGCTTCCAATTAGCCTTGGAAGCTGCCCCGGTGTTGGCAATTTAATCTACCGTACTAGAGTACTGACAAGCATAATTATTATTATTATTTTTTTATCCTGGATCTCATAAAATAATAATAATAAAAAAAATCAGTTACATTGAAAATATGCATTAAGCTCCTAAAATATATTAAAACAATTTTTTTGACTAAAAACACAAGCAGGATGGGTTATGCTTTCTCTACAAGCAGAATCTGCTTCAATACTTCTGCACTGTGAAAGTCTTTGCCTGGCACATATTTTCACATATCTGCTGAGCAGTTAGAGTTGAGGAAGTTTATTTTTTGCTGAAGGATAGAGGGATTTTTATTCTACTGTCAGCAACAATAAAACTGGTGACAAACAGTAGTTAAAGAAAAGTTTGGGTCAACACTGGAATAAAAACGGTAGACCAAATAAAATAACCTTTGAATTGTTCAAATTGACTCAGAAACAAATTTGAAACGGGATGCAAGGTCAACAGGCTGCTGGAATGCACAGTTGAGTGTCATCAGCGTGGAAATGGCAAGCGTTTAAAAAAATGTCCATGAAGCCATTTGCAAACACAAAACAGAAGGTGCCGAGGACTGATCCCTGAGGTACAGCATAACTTAACAGAGCCTTTTTCGAACACTTGTATCAGAGTTCATCTACACTACACTAGCAGCAATGTTATCAATTTGAGCAGAACGTTTTGTTGCAACTGAGGACATAGTCTCCATCTAAAAAATAAATAAAAAACTACACCATTCTAGTTTTCTCATGAAATTACATCTTGCAATAAAAAATTGATTTGTGATTAAATTTTTTAAATGGTGCTTATAAAGAATGCATTAATGCAACTATCAACTGATTGCTTTTGAAAAATGAACATTACCGTAATCACTTGGAAAACACCATAAAAACACCACTAGAAAACAGTTCAAATACATTTTAGAGGATTTCTACTTATACATGTCCTTCATGCCTAATTATGAACAAATTGTGTGCAAAGAGTATATACCCTTAGCATTTTATTCATGCTGTGACATCGCTTCTCCATTTCTTCATTTATAATTCACACTCTAGAGACATGAAAACCTCTTGTCAGGCTTCACACACTCGGGTGCCAAGGGCTTTAAAAAGCTACTCAAAACCTCTGTGGCCACAATGTCAAAGGGACAAAATATAAAGTGTAGCCTACTTTTCTACAGCCGCAGTGGGACTCTGCAAAGGTGAATACAGCCATGTTATTAAAGAGGGTCCTTATAGCCTAAAGCGGCCTTGGCCACATCTAATTAGAATGTAAATGTAGTGTGGGCTGAGGATGGATCACAGAGGATAGACATTGGCATTTAGATTATGCTGAGACTAGATTACTGATGACACTGTGTGTTGGTGAGATAGCCTTTTAGAGAGCAGCTTGGCAACTGACTAATTGTGTTTCACCACTTGTGATGTAAGCTGCTGCTGTTCTACTGCTGGTAATTAAGCAAAGAGAAGTAGATTGTTGTATGCACACAATGCAGACAATCTGTGACAAGGCTAAAAACACACAGAGAGATAAAGGTATGTGCAAAGTGACAATCTTTCACATTTTTTGCATTTTGTACAAGACTGAAAGCATGATGCTCGTCTGGGCTTGAAGCTGCTCAGAAGAAATCTTTTCACCTTCCTATGATTCTCCATTGTGTGCATATGCCACAGAACAGAGCGGCTCTGACCAAACAGCAAAACCAAAGACAGAGTGGAGACAGCAGAAAGGGGGGTGGGGGGATGGGAACAGAGTGGAAGGGAGGGTGAGTACATTGAGAGGGAGAGAGCAAAAAGGAATAAATTGAAGCTGATCTGGTGCTCTGCATTCTGAGGAGGATGGATTTGCATATCTGTGCAGCGGTGCAGAGGGAGAAATGTGTCGGCGCTGACAGCAAGCTGAATATCTTAAACCTCCGCTGACACCCCTGCAAGCACTCTCTCCTCATACTCTGATACACGGTGGAAGGGAGCACTCTGACAAAAACCCACACCCACGCATGCACGGATGAGCACAATCACACAAAGCAAGCACACACGCTAGATTTAAGGTCAGGAGATGGGAAGCTTTGTGCATAGCTTTGTTCCTCCACAGTGATGTATAGTAGTGCTTGTTGTTTAACAGTCAGCTCCAGCACAAGACTCATCTCTGGGGAAACGATCCAGTGAGGCAGGCCATTCTCTGCTGCCACTCAGACACTATTTATACTGCTATTCATTGCATATATTAGTGCACAAAACAATCTAAATGCAGACTATACAAGTTTGCACATATGAAAAAAATTGTACAAATCACTTCAAGTCAATCGTTGCAGGACATTGTTGGCTCATATACAATGACTTGAAAAGCTATTTTTTTACTTTATTTATTTTATAGGATTTATATTTTCATATCAAGTCAAAACACTTCTAAAACAACAACATGCCAACTTTAACATAATAATGTGATTAGGCCTGTTACAATAACAGATTTTGCTGGGCAATTAATTGTCTAAAAAATTATTGCGATAAATGATAATATTGTTTGAAATTTGACAATACTGTAATTAGTAATTGTTGTCAAAATTAAGAAGAAATGTTAAATTTGTTTTGCATGTAGTACCTTTTTTGACCACCCAATGGCAGTACAAGAGAACCGAAGGATGGATAGTGAGGGAGTGAGCAGCATGTCTCTTTAAGAAAAATGGGAGGGAGGCGCTTTGGAACTTTGACAAGATGAAGGTTTTCTCCCGAGGTCAGACTGTTAGCATAGCTCGTAGCATAGCTTCTCAACTTAGGCGCGTTTAAAGATCCAAAAACACAATTTTGGACAGTTAAAACACATTTTAAAAAGAAAAAAATAGGGGTCAGTGAAGAGCACCGGCGTTGAGCCGTGTCTTCAGTAGAAAGAGACACACACACACAAAACCCCCCAAAAAACGATAAAGCCGATAAATGAAAATGAGGTCAATAATTTTCATTTATCGTGATATTGTTTATTGCGACAGGTCTAAATGTGATACACCAAATCAGGTTTTAATGAAGTG